>SMLS01075180.1:0-41712 GCA_004785975.1 Popillia japonica | reverse complement strand
GTATCTATATCAGTGTACTAGTGTTTTTCCTATCTTATGGAAACGTGCCAAATCCTGGGTTCTATTCAAAAAAATGATTCGGTGTTTCTATATTTTCAAACTTGGTAAAGGTGTACGAAAAACGTCTCTATACTCTCATTTACAATAACGTATGAGTACAGTTATGTATCTTCAAACCAGCATACTTTTGTTCCGGGTAGCTCCAATTTAGCTTGTATGCGTTAAGTGGAACGGGAAGTTCTTGATACGGGGCCAATCATATATTCCTTTATGCGCTTTCGAAACTACAGACGATCAAATACTGCTATATAAAAAAAGTTCCTCGTTGGTGTAGCTCGTACGTTTCCTTTCTGCGAGTTTTCTCCTATCTTTGGAGTTCCGCAAGGCTCCAATTGGCATCCACTTTTGTTCAGCTTATTTATTAATGATCTACTTCTTTCCGTCCCCCATCCTGTACTTACCTATAGTGATGACATTAAACTTTACAATCAGATTTGTACATTGAAGGATTCAATCACCGCTCAATCTAACTACGTTTTTTTTTGGGAAAAATGGTACTCACAGTGACTGAACTACCTTAAAAATGGCATCGTCACTCATTTGCTTGCTAGGGATTGCTCACTTAAACTGCGTTAATTGTTTAACTTTAATTTTCTTATAAACTCTTATAACCTTAAGCTTCTCTAGTGTACTACCTTACTCTAGCACTGGCCTGCTACTACTCTCCAATACTCTTTCCTAGATCATCGGTCAATCGCATGATCCGTAATCTGTCAGCAAATTCGCTGTCTGACTTTTACGAATCTGCCTATAAGATTCCGCTGACCTGACCGAAAATCTATTATTTCACCACGTAATGGAGCTTTTCGTGGCATTACCCTCCCCTTCCAAAAATATTCTGTAGCATATTTGCCTTCAAGTATCTGTTATGGTATCGCCACCAAAGTTCCTTTATCTTAACCTACAATATCAAACTTACATAATACCTACACCTTTTAATTCAACTTCTACTTCAACTACACTAAGACTACTAATATTGACTTATCTCCCTTTATACAACAATTCCTAAATGTATCTAAAAATAGGATAATCAAAATATTACAACACATATTCTACAATTTTTCTTACGTCATATTAAAAAAATTAAACGCATTACAGTTATATAAAGTACTTTATTATAAATCAAAGAATGTCGTACAGCTATCTCGATGTTCGAAACAATAATAAAAACAAAATTCCATGTGTTTATTAAAAGCATATATTTTATTTCGGTTGTCAGGAATTAATTAAAATGAATTATTATACATGCATTTTGCTAAAAGGCTAAGATATAATATATATATATATATTTAATTGATACTTACTAGATAACATACTTAACATTAATACATCAATTAAAGCTGCTAACATAAAGTAAACGCAGACTATAATTTACTGAGGTTATACATTCTATATTGATCATAACATTTTTTCTTTGTACTATTCTGAAAATTTTAACAAACATTTGATATGATAAAGGAACAAGAGAAACTGAGGTTTTCTGGGGTCGAATGGACAATCAGGAATGGATAGAAGAGACAGATTATTGGGAGAAACGGGTGATCACGTATTATCTGGAATCCCTGGTCCACAAAGTCAGAAAGGAGAAGGGAGGTTTGGGTTTTCCTGGTAACAAGAGAAACTCGAGGTTCCTCAGGTCGCTACCTAACTAAATACTGAGGTATATTCTCTTCTACCCGGCACCTCCACCAGTATGTCACGAAGCGTTACTTTTGGGGAAAATGGTACACACCGTAACTGAAGGGGCAGCGTCACTCGCTTCCTAGAGGTTGTTCACGTAAACTGCGTTACTTTTTTAACTTATTTATTCCTTATAAATTCTTATAACCTTAAGCTTCTCTATTATACTACCTTACTCTAGCACTGGCCTACTACTACTCCTCCATACTCCTTCCTGGATCATCGGTTAATCCCATTATCCGTAATCCTCTGTGAGCAAATTCGCTGTCTGGCTTGTTTGCGTTTAGCGGATCTGCCGATAAGGTTCCGGTGAACTGACCGAAGATCTATTATTTCACAAAATAATGGAACTTTTCGTGACATCATGGCATCAGCAATATAAGCTCCATGTTAATATGAGCAACTGTTACAATGTATCGTAGGGACGTACAACCTCGCCTTTGATCTTTTTCTATGAAAGAGTTCATTTCTGAAAGAAAATCTGTTATGACTGATTTGGATATATTTTTTGATAGCAGTTTAAATTTAAATATCACTTTGCTGAAATCTGTTTTGAATTCTCAAGAGTTCTGCGTTTTGTATTACGTGTCTCTCAGTTTTTCAAAAGAGATTCATATGATTAAAATCCTATATTACTCGTTTGTTCTTTTTAAACTTGAATACGCTGTCCAAGTATGGTATCCTATATATGCTAGTGAATATCTACAAGTCTCCCTATCGATACTTTGTGCATTATAAAATGTTGTTTGAGAAGGGTTGGGTTGGGTTTAAACAATCTGTTTAACAATACTTCAGATTGTCCTTTCTTTCTTCAACACATACTTTTCCTTTTCCCTCGTATTCTCTCAACAAATTAGTGCTCTTATCGTTTACCGGTGGCTACAACCAAATGTATGCGAACATCACCAGTTACTACATATTTGGTTCTCCATTGCAAATAAGTTGTAACATGGTATTTCTACTTACTTTCTTTTTATTTCAGTGGTCTATAATTCTTAACTTTTGTACTTAGTTAATTGTCTTTTCTCTTATTACTGGTATTGTTGGATTATTTGAATTTATCTGCAACTTTCCCTGTTGCTTTATTTTGGTATTTATACATTTGAATTGTAGTGTGATTATTTGGCCCTCTCCTTAAGTTATAACCTCTTGAAAAACAAAGTTCTATTATTATTATTATTACGCTGCATCTGTAGCAGATTGCGCCACAGATTAAAAAACTGAAACAAGGAAAAAATAGCATATACATATTTATCAAATAGAGCGTGTAAAAATTACTCCTAATGTCGTAGAAAGTATCCTTATACTTTCAGAAGATTATTGTAGGCAAAGCTAACTTTTGGTCTGAATAATAATCTATCTGCTAAATTATATTGGAAAAATAAGAATTCTTTATTATTCATCATAAATATTGTGATAATTAATAAGAACAGTTTGTTAAGAAATGTTAATTAATATATATATATAAGTATGTACATGTATACTCATGACTAGAGCTGAGGATGTTTGCGGTACGGCAAGACCGCATGTAGTGCATATGCACTTGCGTATAAACACGATGCAGCGAAACACTTTAATTAGTCGTGAACCGGCAATGTGATCGTGTGTTGCGTTGAGCTCTATTTAATAAGTATGACGGACGTGCCCAAGCACGCAATACTGCATTATCGTTAGCTGAGTCACTGCAAATACTGGACGATGTACACGCACAGCTGCGCGCCGGAAATGACAACAAAAGTGTGAATGTAATAGAAAAGTTCGAAAGTGTGATAAACAATGATTTTGATTAAAACAAATTTGTAATGGTGCAAGTGTAGATTCGGTTTCTATCTATAAAGATTATTTTAATTGTGAGTGTGTTACATCCGTAGATGTCGAGCGGTCTTTCTCAAAATATAAAAACATTTATTCATCTCGGCGTACATCGCTCAGCGCTACAAATATGGAAACGTATCTAATGATACAAACTTAAAATCGATATTTAATTTTTGCCAAATAGCAACTCCCACTACAGCAGTATTATTTTTTATGTCAACGTTTTGGAAACGGTGAACCATCTCGAAATCATTTCGTAAACTTTACTATTTATTATCTAACTAATTAATTAATATAAGTATTTCATTTATTCTCTTCTTAAATAGTTTATATTTATCTGATGGACACATAAACTATATTTTCTCTTAAAACGAAAAAAGATGCAGTACAAAAAGCAATTGTACTGTTTTTGAACGGGGTTATTAAATAATGTATGTATGTATATATGAGGCGTATGCCCCACTTAATACTTGGTTAGTTTCTTAATTTATTTAGAAAATAAGTCTGTCTTCTTTCTATTTTTCTATCTAATTGGGGAAATTAGGTGTAATATAGAGTATCTATCTGAGAATATAGGAAGATTCAAAAACGCTTAATTTTTTTAATTAAATCAATAATTCTTGATTTAAAAGATATGATTCCTATCAACTCCGATAAACTGTAAGTGAAAATGTATCTACTATTTCGACAAATTTGTTCATTAAGAACACGAATTCTGTTAATCTGAATGATCATTCTAGATACCAATCCGAAGTAAGAATAGTTATGCGAATAAAGATATATGTAAAATTTGCCACCAATAAACTTTTATATCACTGCCTGAGTTGTTCAAGCTCTTCAAGATTCTTTAGCAAGAACTGTATCACCCCTGTTGCGTGGTAATCATATACATACATAGACCTCATAAAATTTGTGCTGATATAGAAGAAAAGCTGATTATTGACATTGATTCATTGCGAGCATGTAAGTGTCACTATAGTTTGGGTGAATTGAAATGAATTTCTGGCAAATCCTTTTGAGAAATATTGCGCAACATGCCAATTTAATATTTTATTTCAGTATCCTGTTTCTGACACATGTACCTACTTCCGACAAACAAAAATACATCTATTTTCAATTGACAGAAGAATTATGTACTGTGTTGTGCAGCTTTATCAAGCAAACTAAGTTTCATATACTCGTTCATATGCTAGAAAAACCAGGATAAGATGAGCGCCATGAAAAACATATATACATAATTCACCTTAATTACAAGGGACAATCAGAAAAACTTGCAGTATTATGTATGTAGTAAGTACTACAGAAGACAACTTCTCTTTTAGTTGCTTAATACGTTTACACGCGGTTTACGCGGCTAACTATCTTTTACACTTGTGACAAAACGATAGCAAACAAACAATCCGCTGAAGTTTACTAAAGCACGTATAGATCCTTGAAGTATTTTGTCATTCATGTGAGGGTCAGAATAAAAATTATAAGGTTCTTTGCTATTTACATTATGTTACTATAGTAACATGATAATTTAAATCTTTTAAAATCAGAGGTCGTAGTCTTCTATTGGAATGACGTTTTTCAAATCATTCTATATTAGGTACTTTTGTTGTTGAAGTATAGATGTAATGGAATATTGAACACTGCCTTCGCTTTTCTATATTTCCGTATTACTGGAAAAAGTAACAAGGTGCAACATTTACCGTAAAAATGTACTATACAACTGCTAACACCTTTTAGGATGTATACATTTTTGCAACTGCAGCTATGGCGGTTGGTAATAAACCTAAAAAAATAACCTAAATAAACAAAAGCAAATTCAAGATATCAGAAGGTTACGATAATTTTCTACAATATTAAAAAATGATGAAAGTAAAAGTCAGATATGTATACTCAATGTGTATATTTTGGTATTAGAATTAGGATTCTATTTACGTTAATACATATAATCACATACCTGTACCATCTTTTTCAAATTAATTGCGAATCGAAGCGCGACAAGTTTTGAATCGATATGCAACTAAAACTACACGAATTTGCACACATAGCGATGCATAATTCAGAATTTTTCGTAGATAGTTTTTAATTATTATTTTATTGTGTAGTACTGTTTCGTATTTTTTTATAATTTAGAACAGAATCGATGTAATTATAGTAAATTGTAAGTTATAGCAGTAATATGTAATGAAGGTTTGAGAAAAAAATGGATAATAGTAATACATATGAATATTCCATATGCGAAAGGTATTAGGTAGAAGCAGCGCGGCGCATGTAAGACAAGGATAGTAGTATTGTAGCGATAGATTCTCAAAGAGTGGCTGTTTTGCTTGTTCAATGAGTTATTTAATTTATATATGTAGCTTTCATACTCGCCGCAAAATTCTTCGATATAATGGTCCGCTCATACGGTAGGTATAGTAGTGTGCATAAGTTTTTGATCACTCACATATTACGCAAATACAAGTTTGTTGCAACTTTTTTCGGATGCAATGGTTACAATAAAATCATTTCTCTACTCTAGAACATTGACAATAACGTGATTGGTATAACCTTTTGTTTGTTCAGCAATACCGCTGAACTATTTTTAATTAAACAAAAAATCGTTAAATTAACAGTCACAATTATTTACCGAAGTTTGGATGATCTGTTGACGGGTTTCGCCCCAACAGACGCCGGTTAATTTTCGCCGAATCGCCGTAGTTTGCATTTCCTATTTTCGACAATTCTTTTTAGTGTATCGATCATTATATTGCAGATATAACAATTTTTCAACAATATAGCCTAAATATGTGTTACGCAACTACATAATAACACAATAAAAAATCTTTTAATCAATCCCAAAGACAAAGTAAAAATGAGAGCAAAGTATGAAATTTACAAAATTGTATGTAAGAATTGTGATCTAGTTTATGTTAGTCAAACTAAATCAGATCTAAAGAACATGTAGCTCTTTTTCCGTTTAGAAGATTTGCATCTTTCTTCCGCAAGTAGCGCAACATTTCGTTAGGAACTGACACCGTAGCAAGAAATTACTAAAAACGATTAATTCGCCGCGGTTTACAGACGACCTAACACATGTAAACGAAGTATCTAAAACCAAACAATCGAAAGATGTATGCACAACAGAAAGGAAACATTATGCAACAAAGGCGGAAGAAGTAAAAAATACAGCACTAACAACGTACTTTCAGAGAGCAACTAACAAAACTAGTGTTCCTTAAAGACAGATTATTGTTAGAGGAAATTCACGTAGCTTCCTAAGGAGCTACTCGCAGAACAGAGAACGAGTGTGTTACAACGGAGAGTTGTCCGCAGTGAAGATTGTGAACAAAGAAGTGCCTCAAGGGTCCGTCCTAGGACCAATCCTGTTCATAATATGCATTAATGTCATAAGTAATTCCGGTAACTCAAAACACCACAAATTTTAATTAATTCGGGATATGCGTTTCGATGACGCATGGGTCGTCATCTCAACCGTTTACCGAATGCGTAAAAACTTTTACAAAACTAACATAACAGGATAAACGGAAAAAAATTTAAGGTAAACAGGTGATCGATAACTTATGCACACTAATATATATGATTTTTCTAAAACGTTCTTACTTTATGGAAAATGGTTGTTTAAAAACAATTTCTCACGATTACAATGTAAACAGAAAGCGATATAATTTTTTAAAAGGAAAATATCATGTGCGTGTAATAATTTTTATGCATTATGCAAATTATTAATGATAAAAACACATTTTAAAAAATAATTCTTGAATGGATCCTAGTATCTTTAAGTCGTCGCCATACCGTCACACGACTACAGTTTAATATTTTTTTTTCACTTAGTGCTTTGCGTTATAATAATTCTTTTCAGATATGTATACTACTGATATAAATACGGGTTTTATCAATTCCTTTTCAATTTCAATGTATTTTTTGATCTGTTTCTGTCATCAAATTGTCTTCCTTTCTTCTCTTATCATCGCCAAACTTATATCTCTCGAAGACGGACGCCGGAGTTTTCAGCTTAAGAGATTTGTCCGTATATATAACAGATCAAAGAAATCAGAAAAATTGATGTAGATAATAGCATTAACATTAATAATAATACGCTTGTCTATATATAGCATAATCCATAAAAATTATTACACGCACATAATATTTCTCCTTTTAAAACATTGTATCGCTTCCGGTTTACATTGTAATCGCGAGAAATTGTTTTTAAACAACCATTTTCGATAAAGTAAGAACGTTTTTCGAAAATCATAGTACCTACTATGTGAGCGCACCATTATATCGAAGAATCTCACTTTTGCGGTGAGTATGAAAGCTACATAAATATGTATATAAATTGAATAACGCATTGAACACGCAAAACAGCCACTCTTTGAGAATCTATCGCTACAATACTACTATCCTTGTCTTACATGCGCCGCGCTGCTTCTAATACCTAATACCATCTAATACCTTTCGCATGTGGAATATACATATGTATTACTATTATCCAATTTTTTTCTGAAACCTTCAGGAAATATTACTGCTATAACTTTATAATTTACTATAATTATATAGATTCTGTTCTAAATTATAAAAAATTACAGTACTACACAATAAAATAATAATTACAAACTCTCTACTAAAAATTCTGAATTACGCATCGCTATGTGTGCAAATTCGTGTAGTTTTAGTTGCATATCGATCCAAAACTTGTCGCGCTTCGATTCGCAATTAATTTGAAAAAGATGGTACATAAGTGTGTGTTTTTATTTTGTTCTAGATTTCTGTAATACTTTTAGTTCGTTTGATTTGTATTTTAAATATATGTAGGTACATTTGTGGAACATAAATTGTGTAAAAGTACATAAACCATTATGTTTTTAAAAATACAATCAAAATATCTTAATGCAATGGCAATGCCCATTTTATTCACTTTATAAATAATGTAATGCAGAGGTCTATTGGTTACTACACCACCTATAATTAGGCAACTTTAATAACAGTACTTTGAAAGTGGCCGACTATCTACTCGCTTCTTGCATTGTAAATTTATCTAAACATTTCAAACTTATCCAGAGAACAACAATATTTTACAATTATTGTCCGGTTGTACTAATTTAATTACGATTAAATTGTAATATTTTATCATTTAAAGTTGAAACAATCTCCAGACTTTAATTTTATTGTAATACCTATTAAAATTTGTAGATAACTCTAATTTAATCTACAGTTTTGGCTTTTTATTACTTTGTCTACATACTTGTATTATATGTATAGGTAACAGCTACAACTTAAAAACTCTAGCCCAACCATAAAATTGTTACGTGAAACTAAATTACATTGTATCCTCCAAATATATATTATCAGTTCTCTTTCATGATGGCTTCAATACTAAAACCAAACAGTAAAAAAAAGTTTTCGCGAAATACATTTGTATATGTAATGATTCTATATACATATGTATGTACTTTTGGTTCCGTTTATTCGAAGCCGAATTGACTCTAATTTTTTGTAGTCACTTTTACCTTCTTTCGAACAGGTTTTAGTTCCAAAGCCATGTTCCCCATTTTCGTTTTAGAACTAGATATTTGAACCTAGTTTCAGTATTAAGTATCGCTAGAGAATATTGGAGAATAAAACGAGCAATTACTAAAGGCAGGGCAAATCTTTCTAACTACTACAATATTCGAACTTTCATTGGGACTCTTGGGACTTTCATTATCACTTAATTCCAATCACTTAATTCCAAGTTCCAGATTTCGAATAGTTGGTTCTTGAACCAATTTTAAATCATAGGTTCTGAAAGTGATTCAGACTCTTTCGGGTTTTTCGTCATCAAACATTTTTGCATTCAATACGTAAATCAAAAAAAAGCAACAGTTTTTTCATAACTTTTATGTTGTACTAGCGCATTTTAACAATCAGTTTCAATATAGTCTTCATCTGTTAGTGATACACATATTAATATTTTATTTTAGCGTGACTTGTCTACTACAAAATAATTGACAAATTTCCAATTCCATATCTGACTTGTAAGTACTATTTTAACTATAATTTTCATTATTTAAAACGTATCTGTATTTCATAAGATGTCGTGTACTAACATTAAGGTATTTTGTTGAATCTCCTGAAGAAGACCAAAGGCCGAAACATGTTGAGATGTTAATAAATCTATTATAATATGTGAGAAGAACTTTGTCTCCCATTCTGTCGTTAGATAAATAATTGATTTAAAGAAAACATATACGACATCACATATGTAGCAAAAATAAATATCTTCAGAAATATCATACAAGATTGTAGAAGCACTGGCTTATCAACAACTTTACATGCAATTACAAGTTTAAAAAGAAACACTTATCTAGCTCTCAATTGTTATTCTAAGCTTCCCAGGACTTGTTGGCTAACTTTAATAGTTAATTTTACAAAACAATCTTCTACAAGTTGTAGCTGCGATTATATGTATTATGCGAATCTTTGGCTTCCGACTTGTATTATGTATGCAAATGGAAAGTAGTGTAATAGAAGTAGTTTATCTCTAAGCAGTATGCGTTGCCTTCTTATCTCCAGAAATTACACCCTAACGAACTAAAGATATTGTCTCCACTTTCTTTGTTCTTGTTTTAGTTCCACTGCGCTCTAACTTACTCACATGCTATTCTCATTTTCCTGATATTTTTTTCCACTTTTAGGTCAATTAAAACACTATAATTGGACTAAATATCAAATTTATTCCAAAACCTTTACAATTTATTAGGATTTCGTTTCATCTTCTTCAATGGAATAAAATTGACATTTAGTTCGTGTCAATTAATAAACAACTATTCATGCCTATTAACAAAATTATCTATAGACAAAAGATTCAGTGATATATAGGATTATGTTTACAATATCCTGGACAATTTAAGATATTTTTGAAATGAAATTACATATATTGATCTCTTTTTGTAACTATTTTCTTTTTTTTTTAATCTTAACATTTTCAAGATAAAAGTTATGTCGTAATTCTTTTGGATGCTTAGACAAAGCAGTTTCCGCGGTTATGTTATGCGTTACAGTGTATTGATGATTACAGAGTCGTTCTTTTAAGTATTGTCTAGTATAACCAACGTAACATTTATCACAGTCTTTGCATTCTAATGTATATATGACATTTCTTTGATTATCATTTTTAATCTTAGATTTTAAGTTTGTAAATAACTATCTGTTATTGATATTACACAAAGTTTTGAAATACTCTATCTATAGACCTGAAATCTATCAAATATTTAAAATATAAATAATATTCATGCACAGTAATACATAGTCCTAATGACCAAGATACGTTTGGGAGAGCGAATGTTCCTGCTGTTGTTCTTAATTATTTGTTATTCGTGTACAGTAATCTCCAATTTGACGAAACGGAGACTGTTCGCTTCCATTTACTATAGAAATAACATATTATTAACAATGTTTGACTTGGTATTAATAAACCAGCGCTCCAGTAAACTTCCTAATCAAGATTATATACGAAACTAGCTCCTACATATCGATAGAGTCAGTCTAGAATAATTTTAAAAGTGAAACGATGTGAAAAAACTAACCAGTTTAGTTATGATGTTTTCACTGTTACTACGTTGAGATAGTAAGTGTGCCAGTGCGCCTTTCTAAGTACCTTGCCAATAATGTATTACAAATGCATTAATTTCTTTTCTTCAGTCCTAAATCATATGTCCCTCGATTGAAAATTTCTATTTATTACAGTGTCAAATAATACGGTAGGATGATTACGTAGTAACAGAAAACAGACTGTGCTTTAATACTGTTTTTGTGCTCCAGTCGTTGTACATACATATTTGTTTATTCCGGATGTCTTAAAGAATAAAGATGGTAATACTTCACATGTCTTTACTTTCTTTATTTTTCATTTCGCCCAGCATATTTATATTAAATAGCCTTCCTTTTTAAAATGAAGGAAGACATCTTTTTAAAATGAAGGGAAGATATATCATTATAAAAAATGAGAAGAATACTTTTAAGACGGAACGTCTACTAAGTTTCTATAGCGACTGAAGAGTTTCTCAACACAAACTTTTCCAATTACATAATTCTGTACTTGCACAGGTGAATGACAAAATTAGTCTTTAACTTTTTCAAATTAAAAGTATTCATACAATACTCTTATTTTTTCCTCCCTTTTTCTTTGGCATATGTCTCCTTGTAATGATATTTTGTGAAGGCAGTTGATTCTGTAACCTTGTTTTTCTTGTTTGCAAAAGTTATAAATTATTTTAAGATTAATAGAAATACTTGCGTCGGCTTTGAACAGTAAATAGACACAAGAACGTGTTTTCACGCGTACAGTAGAATATCAATAAATTCTATCATATATGGAATATATTATATTAAAAAAATAAAATAAGTGATATACTCTAAATGCCTAAATTATTAAAACTTTTAACAAATTAGCTTAATAACAAATAATAAACAAAATCTAATTGCTTAAAGAATGGGATTAAGTATGCCCAAAACCAGTTACGGCAATTGCACCTCCACTTTGTTGTTGTAAGACTATCCTTTTCTCCAAATTGTACACAGCATTCCGTAACTTTTCTGGTCAAATTGCACCAATGTTGTACGTAATATTCTCTTTTAATTCTTGTAACACTGTTAGTCGTCCATTTAAATAACCCCACACCCAGTAACGCACTGGGTTAAGATCAGTCTATCTTCTTGGTCATGTCTACTGATCTTGAAAAACGTTGGTTAACAATTCGTTGGCTGGTCGAAAAATGTGGCCCATCCTGCATAAAAATAATGTTTTCAATTCCGTTTTGCTCGTTTCGCAGCTGTGGAATAACAAAATCTCTTAAAATTTGCAAGTATCGTTCAACGTATATATAATAGTTACAGATATGGCTTCTCCATTCTGCATTTCCTCGTAGAAATACGGACCAATAAGAAAATCAGCTGTATATGAAGACCTTGACCGATTTCTTGTGGACTTTCTGCATACCAGTCATAGTTTTGACTATTGAGTCCACCATTCAGAATAAAATAAGCCTCATCTATCCATAAAATACAGGATAACCAATTTCCATCGCAAAGAAAAATGGTACCTAGTAACTAAATCTTATTGGTTTAAAAAGTGCATTATGTCGAAAGACTCCAGATTAGGTAATTCTTCCTCTTCAATTTCATGTGCTCCTAAGTGCAAGGCTCTTGACTTATACAGTGCAGCGAGGTATGAGAGTAGATGGATGGATGTTTTATTCTCTTCCCCACAAAATCTGCATTTGGCTTCTTTCGATATTCCAAGCCTACTTAGGTGCCCATTCAGTTTGCAGTGGCCTGATAGGATGCCTGTCAACATGCGAATTTTGCTGAAATTGATGCATTCCGAAGATTTCTTTTGGTAATATGTTCTCAGAAGAATTTCAGCTTGCATCATACCGTGGAAATTCTTCCAGTAGTTCGATTTTCTCTACTCCACTTAACTTTTGAGTTTCTCAAGTAACCCAAAATATTTCATTATCAGGTGAAATTATTTAAATCCAAAATAGGCCAGTTTAGGATAATGTCATTAGTGTTACGTCAACAATAGTGATATCGCAGTAGAGTAAGTAGTAAGTTTTTTAGCATAATTATTATGACAAAAGGGGGTTCATTGAAAGTGTGTATAAGATAAGTATTGCTGACATCAAGAAAAGAATGTAACTACTAGGACAACTGCAAAATATATTCACACATCTATGCCTTAAAACTCAATCACTTACCACAAACAATAAGTCACTAAGAGTATTTGTAACTTGAGCATTTTTTGAGGGATTAACGGTACTTAACTTACGGAAGTTTGACTGTATATAATATCTAAAGATACTTTTATTATTTACTGCTTATTAATTTCTTTACAATAGTTTTAATCCGTTTCTTGTATATCTGAATTGTGATTATTTTGTTATTAGTTTCGGTATTCACTGTGAACTGCGACCTCCCTCATATGGTTGTGACAATATTTTTGTTATTTTTGTTGTTCTAGTTCAAACTAAACAATTATGTGATAATAATGTAATTATTGTCAATGCCTAGTTGTCAAATTACCAGCAACTAAAAATAAACAACCAAGTAACTGTAGCAGCGCATATTTTCTGCAATCAAATAATTTACGATATAGAGTTCCTGATTGAGAAGCAACACGTACCAACAAGCTCTAAAATATCAAATTATTTAAAGTATACAACAGACAAAATCTAGCTCTGCCGATAATTTTACCTCAGATGGATCTACCGGTCACAAGAGCTGTTAAATTCGATGTCTAGGACTCAACTCCCGAAAATCCTTTGACATAACCACAATAAGCTGAGAATTACGGATGGTAAACTTTGGATAGATAAACTCAACAGGTACTTGGGATATACTCGTAAATCCTAAGCAACAAAAAATTACGAAAACTTATTGGACACTGTTAAGAAAATTACAGTAAAAGTTGTCGTAAATATAATTACAGTTGGAAATATGATTTTTAATCAAAAATATTGTAAACTCTTTACTCAAAATTTAATTTAATTCCATATGTACATATACATTACATCTTACATATGTACATATGTACATATACAATGTGATTAGAAAATGTGTCATAACTCGGTGATTTTTACATTGAGGTCTTGTTATTTCAATGACTGTGGACTTGTGTAATATAGGTAAATTCCGGTAACTCCAACAAAAGTTTTAAATTAATTAATAACACGTAGATGTGTATGTCGATGACGCATGGGTCGTCATTATGAACCGAATATCGAATCAGTAAATATTCAGTGAAAGCAATTAACTCGCCACAAGTACTTGATGCATATGAAAGCGTTTACATCAGTAAATACGAGAATCTAGTGCATCGGAAACCGACAATTTTAGGAAGTTCAGTCTTGTTTGAAATTTCTGGAAGGTCGGCCGTTCTTAACATGTGTTAGCGATTAGCGCAGTTTTAGGCATGAATTTATTGCTGTTTAGTAAATACTTTGTAGACGGTACGCTATTTAAGCGTCAGTTTGTAATTTTTTACTTTTTCGGTATTCAGTTAATAATACCTTCCACCATTCGTCGAAGCATATGTACCCAATTAATTTAGAAGTTGCAATGTTTGGAGTTACCTTCATTGTAGTCTTAATAAAAAATATTTTAAATAAAAATTGCTGACATTTATATAACATAATAAAGATAGTTTCCCAAAAATTTATAGAGGCTAGTCGTTACCTCTTTTCAGCACATGATACAAAACATTAATTAATGAATAAGAGTTGCACTTTTTAATTAAATATCTGCAAAAAACATTAAGCAACATTTATTATATTCAGCAAGTATCCAATAAAGGCATAGTATTTGTGATATCCATTTAAAAGCATTAGCAAACTCTTTTGGAATGAAAAAATGGTAAATAAAAAACACAGTCGCACAATAGACGTATTGAAGAATTTATAAGCAACCACAATCGACTCTACTATAAACCTAGAGGGCGATTGCTGATAGTGGACTGGTTCTTGGATGGAATTATTTAACGTACAGAATCTCAGATATATCGCCGCCAAATAACAACGGATTATATTTGTGTTAAGGTGTGAACGTTATAAGACGTTCATGTCGAATTATTACATCAATTATTTTATACACATATTGACAATAATATTTTTTCATCTTCCCAGATGGTTATGGTCTTATTGGATATGTCATTTATTAGAGTTGAATTTTAGGTAAAAATTTGGAAAGTTGACATACAGTGAGTTCCTCGGTCTTCTCCCCATAATGTTCCAAACATGCTCGAGGGGCGAAAGATCATGAGGTCGGGGTGATCATGGCAAGACATGACATTAACCTCTGAAAAACGGTCTATAGAACGTCTTGCAATATAGAGGCGGACATTATCTTGCTGGAAAAGTGGGTATTCGTATTGCCGAAGAAATGGAAGAATGGATTCTACCACCTCGTCCACAGATCGCCGGGCATTCATATTGCCTCAGACAAATACGAAACCGGTATTGGCAGGAGGAATAGAAGAATATGGTGTTGTATCAGCTCGTCCACATATCGCTGGGCGTTCATATTACCTCGAACGAATACGAGATCTACTCCCATAAGTTATAGCGCCCCATACCACAATCACAGTTTGGTACATGTTTGTAACAGAACATTCAACATTGTGATGTTCTCCCACGTCTTTCTCCGACCCTTATACGTCATTCATACATTCCCAGACAGAAGCGACATTCATCACTAAAGACAACCCTACTCCACTGTACCTTCTACACCACTCCCAACGTTACTGTCGGTGTTAAGCCGTTAAGCCGTGATAATACAAGATCTAGCCGATACGAATGCAAACCAAAAACTCCGATTCTTCAGTGAACCGTTCGAAGTGTTACGGGCCTACCTTAATTAGCTAACCATTGATCTGTAATTGATGTGCTACCGAAGAGTCCTGTACCTAGTTTGTTCTTCTTCGGTTCCCGATTCCCCTTTTACGGCGTTTCTGATCCGCCCTAGTTCATGTCTGATAGCAGCGCACGATGGTGGACTAATATTAGTTAAGAAGATTTGCAACCCACCTGAAAAGCCAGCTTCGTGCAAAGCAACGACCCTATCGGATTAGTTTAATTGGTATTGGCCCACTCTAGGCACGATCACACTCTCAAACCAATGGTCATTGTCAAAAATTACGGAAGAAGCTGACCGTTAAGCCATTATCAGCGGATCAATTTTTCTGAAATTTTAATCAATGCCACCTTATAGTAGTTAAATGTTTCAGCCAATTTTGGTCAAAAAACTCCTACGTCTTATTGGCGTTGGAATTTATATGTATGTCACAAATTATACTAGTGCTATCCATATAATGAACACCACCTTCATTTTTTGAATTATATTTGTCAATCTAATCTATTTTGGCGCAAAATTTTTGTTCTTCAATACGCTGTATTAACTGAAATCACTGCCTTACCTTTCCTGTATTTAAAAATTGTGCAAATTTCCGTCGGAAAACTTTGTTATCACTCTGCTCTGCTTCATTTTATGTGTACAATATGATGCCATCCCAAAATATGCAAATATTGTCATAAACAAAAAAATATAAACTTCTAAAGAAACTATTGTTGGTTTTGTATATTATCATTCCTTATTTAATTCTTTTTTCATGCTATGTATATTAGAGTAGGGACGGCTTGACCGTTTTAGTTTATAGTAGTCGACAATTTACAGACTAACAGCAATTCAGATCTCGAACTGTAATTCGTCGTAATAGAATTGATGATCACAATCCACGATGTAATTAATTATCAATTTGCATTCTACGAACTGTTTATCCAGTTGTATTGGTTACATTGCAATAATTATCCATGCGAGACCAATCGATTAACTACAAAATCTAAATATTTTGTGGTTAATCGATTGTTAACTGCTTTAAAAAGTAGTTAAGATTATATTGACGATATATACTTTAAAAAAAGGTTTTCCTTTCACCAAAATATCTTCTTCAACTTAAAAATTTCTAAAATTTAGTATTTATCGACCGTAATAACAAATATGTGAACAGGCAGTTTAAAAATGTGATGTAAAACATTATTAAGGCGCAAGTGACATTTATGAAGATATAGGTACATGCACATGGGATAGATAAAATAATACAGATTAACACGCAGAACACCTGAGATAAATTTCGCCCGGGTGTATCAAATTTAAGCATATTATGCAATTACATAACTTATCACGTCTCATTACTGCGCTAATATGTTGAATAACATCAAACAACCGGCTTAAAGTCAAATTTAACGTGTTTAAATAAATTAGCACGTTAAGCGAGCGAGATAAATACCTAGGTGATAGGGTTAGGCCCAAAACTCGCGGTAATTTGCGACCGTAAAGTTCCTTGTTTGTCTGTTGCATATATGTTATGTATATGAGTATATGTTTTACTTTACTTGTTTTTTTTGCTGACGCCTTTTACTCGATCACCGCGTACGGTAGTCACGATTTTTAATGGCTAATTGTTGATGGGTGTGAACTAAAAATATTTTATCGTCTTCGAATTTCCGAGTGAAAGGTACACATTTCTATGTTAACTGGTCAGAAAATAAATGTCGCTGTTGTATATCTTCTTACATAAGGCTTTATGTAAATAAATATATACTATTATGATTAACATCAGATTATGATGATTATGATTAAGTATTAGATGCAGATCTGTAGATGCTGTATATATGTAAGTACTTACATATGCCATTGCCTGTGTGGCTCTTACTACTGAAAATCGAGTAATCTAAAAGCGTTACGAACATGTTCATAAATATAAATAAAATGTGTAGGCTTCTCCGGCAAGAATCAATACTATGATACTATTTTTCGTAATACACAACAGCAAAAAGCAACATTCCTACATACATATCTAAGAACTCCAACGATATTATTTGGTTTATAATTAAGTGCGGAACACCAACATGACAGAACAGATTAAAAATTTATTGCAAAAAATTTGAATTTAAAACAAATACATACATACATACTTTAGTCATCTAGAATTAGGTTATTCATTCAAAGACGAGATAAATATGGATAAGTTTTGAAAAAACTAATTTGGATCATTTGATGCAGGAGCATTCCAACCTCAGTATTCAGTATTGTCTCTTACGGGATATATACATCTTTTACTATCTTAAGCAATTTGTAATAAATTGTCTTCTTTTATTTCAAAGCAATGTTGCCAGATCAATTAATATTTTTGCAGTTGGCAGTGCTGGTGTAACTCCGAACATAGCGCAAATATGACTTTGACAAATGTCAAAATCGTTACGTGTGTTGATTTCGATAGCACACTTTATTTTTGTGATGTTATTTATTAACCATTCTTTTAAGAACGCATTTCTTTTGCACATTTAGTAGTAATAGGTAAGTTGTCATTACATATATAAAAGTATAAAGTAAAAAGAAGGCAATTCTTTCAGAATACTGAGTTTCGCTGGCGTGATGGAGTCGTGAAGAAAATGACATAAAGGTGAAACCTTTAGTATTAAACAGAAGCAAATGATACTCAGTGTATTTAATTACTTACGCAAAAGGGTATGGCTGTCAGTGATGCGGTTTGTGAAACCAGCAGTGTTCAGACGATGCTGATGGTGATTCTCTAAACTTCAAACGAACAACTTTGTATAGATTCTCACGGGATATTGGTGTTAAATTTCAATTGGTAAAGCGGTAAAGTATACTGATTGACCGAGATGATATCATTAGATGGAGACATCAAACAATTCCGAAAAGAAGGTAAAGATTATTTGTATTTCTGTTATGTACTATATACTGATGAATCTTGGGTAAATACAGGCCACTCAGCAACTAAACCTTGGACTGATACCACAGTTAAATCTTCTCGTCAGGCTTTTTGTGAAGGTCTAACCACAAGTTTAAAAACTCCAAGTATTTCTGGACAATGATCGCTCTGGTTCATGTAGGTAATGAAAATGGATTTATTCTTGTTGCAGAACTTACATTTATTTGCAAAAAGAACACAGCCGATACACATAACGAAATGGATGGAGAAGTATTAGTATGAAGAATGGTTCACGAAGCAGTGGCTTCCGAATATACCACAAAATTCAGTTATTTTACTTGACAATGCATCAAATCATATTAGAAAAGTGGAAAAAATTCCAACTACGGCATGGAAAGAAGATCAAATCATTGAATTGTTAGCTTTAAAGCAGCATTTACAGTATCTCAAGTTAAATCTCAATATGAAAAATATAAACTAGATTTAATTGCAAAAGCCAACGGCTGTGAAATTCTACCACACCGTATCATTGCGATATAAACCCAACAGAAATGGCATGGGCACGACTAAAGCATTATATCAAAATGAACAATTCAACATTCAAAGCTAAAGATATGCCAGAACTAATTACCAGAGATTACAACAATGCCACATTTGACAACTGGCAAGACTATATCGAACATGTTAGAAACCTTGAGAAAAATATGTGGATAGTAGACGGACTGCAAGATGAAATTGAAGAATTTGTGTAGTCCTCATTTAATACTAATCTATATACAAATGTAAATAAATCACATATTTTCTGAAAAAAATATTAAAAATTATAGATTGTATTTTTATTTTACTACACTGTATTATACATAAATATTTATAAAACTATTTCGTCTGATGTACCTCAACAATGAGATGTTACATTCTATTAATATTGTTGTATTTTTTAACTCCTAGTTTGAACCTTCTTTAGCTTAACATGTTGGCTAATTTTCTTAGAATTAACTTCAACAAAGATATGGTAAAGCGAAAATTTCTGAAATTATAAATATTACCATATCCATATTTTGTACCTACATAATATATTCGCCCACGTTAAGTTCCATGAAAACTTGTTATTCCATAAATGTAATCTTACAATAAAATTCTAACCAAAAAGTATTTCAAATATCTTGTCATTCATTAATTGCTGCCAAGCTAACTTAGTAATGGCAACAATGCCATTGGTTCCCATAAGACACGTCCTGAATAGTAAGTTTGGAATGCTCTATAGGTGTTTTGATTTAGCTACCAACCAAAGACATACACGAACTAAAATGTTAACGCAGGCAGAGTTACATTAAATAGCCGGGATGAAGTATACAATGTAGAGTGAACGAACACGAAAAATCTGCAGGAGCAGAACACCTGCAGCAACACATCACCTACAGCGACGTGAAGGTATTAGCCAGGACCAGCCACTTCAATCCGAAGATAATACGCGAATCTATAGAAATAATGAAGAGCGATAACAACAGCTTTAATCGTGTAGACGGATACAGACTCAGCAACACCTGGAAGTTAGTGCTACGAGATCGTCATACAAGAAATAATGCAGTTTATCGGAGAGGAACGGTTATGGATCAACAAAGCAGAACGGGAATGGGATATCTAACAAGAAGCCAAAGGCGGCCACATCAGTCTGTAGAAGACTTCTGAAAAAGCTGACAGCATGATTAGCGAAAGCTCAAGCCAAAAAAGAGTTACGCGACCACACCCGGAAGACATACCTACCTACTTTTGTTAACAAGATGTAGGTCAAATTTAAGCAAAAAGGTTTTGGAAAAGAACTTTTGGGGAAGGTTTTGGAGAAGAAATTTTCTAGTTTATGAAATAATCAGTGTGAATGATTTCAAGATTGAAACAGACTTACAACACATAGCTAATGTTAAAGACATTGTGGATTAACAGACAATTAAACAGTAAGTACTATTACTTTTATGGATTTTCACCATAATCGACGGCGAATAACAGGTTAATGGAGCTAAAATAATTCAACTCATAGATTGCGAGCGTTTGAATGTGTTCATGATTATTCATGAAGGTGCTAGAATGACTTTATTTAGTGTGTAAGAAATCACTTTCAGTTTGCTTCTTCGTTAAGTTTTTGCATTTTATTTTTATTGGTTATGTGATATAGCGCTACAAACCTTTCAAATTTAAATTAGCCTAATTGACTTGCAAAATAAAGCTTCGAATCACAAAAATGTTGGTTTCTTGACCACATACATTTCGTAGGAATTGCAAAGAAGAGAAGTCTATACGTAAAAGATACTGCGTTTGAAAAAAGTAAGACAATCACAATAAATATATAGATTTTCCAGTACATTTAAACCATACTACTACCACGACTTCACAATTTGAAACTCTCTGAATCTTATCGCACATTACACAACATAACATTTTGAAACTTATATTGTACTTTACATATTCACACACTTCATGACTCTTATCACTATCAATCGGTGTAGTTTTGTATTGGTTACCCATATCCATATATATAATCTAGTAACTAAGACAATAGTTTTATCCTTCGTGAATATGTTATTATATCTTATTAATTACTGGTAGAATTGCTTTTGTAACGGGCGTATATTGTCATCACAACAAATCACTTTCACCGTTATTAATTTTTGTTTTCAAGTTGTAGCGAAACACGTGTTCCTTCAGATTTCACTATAGGCAGCGTCAGTTTTAATAGAGTAATATGTTCGTATGCCTAACTAAATATTTACAATAAAAATGCCATGAATGCGTGGACGTGAAACATTTAAATCATAACCGTAAAAGCTCTACTAATTGCGATAATTGAAACCATAACTTTATAATTCATAATCTAATATAATAATAGTAATAAGTAGAAAAGAAAGTGATTGTTGATATATTAAAAATTCTCAGTTAAGAGCAAAAACATAAATAGTTGTCTAATTTTAATAATTAGAGATTATAATGTTATTACGCTTGGATAAAAAAGAGAACTATGAGCATTACTAGTATTACATTATACATACATACATATTTTAGTTAAATATAAGATAACTATAGATATGCACTATTCAAGCATATAACAGTTTTAGGTACTTAGATTACGAATAAAAGTGATGCTAACATACTATTTATCGAGTCATAAGATGTTGCTTGAGTGTCAGTAATTTTTGTATTTTACATATTATAGTAACACCGTATGTAACAAGCTACACCAAGTGCAACATCATGTGGAAGTTATAGAAACTGTGAGAATTAAATTGACAGATTTACATACCATACTATTGGGGATTGATTCCTTCAATCATTAGCCGCCCTAAAAATACCAAGTCATCTTTATCATCTCATTTGCAATTGTCAAAAACGGAATAAAAGTGTTAGTAGATGCTCAAATTATCTTTTAATATGACATATAATGCTCATGTTGTTTTAGTATAGTATTTATTATACACCACGTGAACGCCCACGAGAAATCGTTGCCTAATGTTAAAATTAAGAGAGAGGCATAGCCAGTTTCCGTTTGTTAGAACAATACCGGCGTATACGCTATATTCTACTGTGCTATTGTACTGGCTAAAGCATGACTTTTTACATCTTTATTTTATATATCGATTTTTCATTTCGTTCATCGCAGTTTACCAATATATTAGATTTCCTATATAACCTACGATCGAGGGCAAAAATCGAATTTTATAGTGCAAGTGCAATATAACAGACTGTTGTTATCGCAATCACTTAACGGGCGCGATCTGAGTATTGCGTAGATCATCCTCCCACTTCGGCCAGTCATTACTGATAGTTATATCAATTGATCGGTTGACGACTGTATACCTATTCGTGGGATTTCCATTATAGACCTAAAATGAAATCTACTCAAAACGTAATTATTGTATGATGTAGGTTACCTATAAAAGCACAAAGCACTGAAATTATATAAAACTACACAGACTACTCTGTAAGCAACTAACCAAAATCTTGTATATTGTTGACTTTTAGATTGATTTTACAACAGATGGGTAGTCAAAAAATGATAGTTTTCGAGATGGTTAAACGGACTAGAAACGGTACTTTCTGTTTGTTTTTCCCCTTCATGGACAAGGAAGTCCGTTCGGAGGCTCGGCCAAAAGATCTATGTCGCCTCATATCGTTTAGGCCTCCCGACTCAGTTGCACTTGTAAGATGAAGTGTGTGAGTTGGTCGAAACTTAGTTTCTCTGGACATCTCTACTTTGTAGTACCTAGTGAAACTGAGAACAGGCGAAATCTTATCCACCTAACAGACAATGCTGCCATGTTTTCGATATAGGTGAACATGTCGGTGTAGTCACCGGTTTTACAAGTAAAACCTTTGCTTTCACTACATTTTGCGTTGCAGGCCCTTAGGGTACCATCTCACCACAGTGCCAGGTTCAGCGGAAGCATGCCAAGTATGGTCTCCATGGCCACCGTCGACGTCGAGGACATGGTTTTCGTGATGCCCAAGCAGACAATTCTCTGAATCTTGCTGAGAGTGCTTGCCGCATATTCTAGACTAGCTTTGCGCCATCAGACCAGTGAACCACCAGACTAGTGATTTTGTTTGTTAAGAAGTACCCACAATTCCGTAAAAATATTTCTTCTTGATCCACACTATATGTTATTATATTATAAATGCTACGATATGACTCTTGATTTATTTGTACTTAATTTCCTATATCTCTAATAATTGAAATAAAATTAAATTCCCAACTTCACTTAAATATACCCATACATGTACCCATTCGGTAGGCATAATATTCGGACCCCACAAAGATGCAGTATATTTATCTATTGCAAAAAAGAGAAAAGTGTTAGTCTTCTGCTGATGAAGTTACGAATAGTAACGAAATGGCCATACAGAAAAATATATTATATATTTAAGTGAAGTTGGGAATTTAATTTTATTTCAATTATTATTTAATAAACTTGGCTAGCTCTTTATCATATATAGTTCCTATATCCCTATTTATAAGTATGATCCGCTACATACAGCACATCTTACAGTATAACAAATTAGCAAGATAAGTGAAATCAAAAAGCCGCTTTTCCCATCCGTATAAATAGTGATAATAGAATATTTGATTAGTAAATAAGTACATCACGCTATAACTATTATATTACAAAATCCGTTTATAATTGCTCCGGGTCGTTATCCATAAAATTTATGCAAGTTTCTAATAAGTAAATCTAAACATGTTTAAGAATTCCTATATCTATGTTTCAATGAAAATGAAAATATCTTTAAACATTAGCTTCATTAGTGATAAAATTTTAGAAATTCTAAAGTGTTGATAAAAAATGCTCGCCACCTTAGAGCGATCGCTGTTACGTAATATTACGCTGCCACAAATATAAAGTACAGATGGTATCTATAAAGTGGTTACGAAAGAAGCTTACATGCCTAATCAACTATTCGATTTAACAGCTTAAATTATATATTACCGGAATTTCGTTGCGTTCTTTATAGGGCTGAGCTGCGGTAATAAAATCGATATGCCATACAGAAAACCTGTTTGTGAAGTTATATCGAAAATATGTTAGTAACTAATGTGTTACTAAATCTGTTGTGTAAAATTCAAGTCATAAAAATGATAAATTATACCGTTCTGGCACTTTTAATGGGAAAGTTGTTACAGTTTAGGTTTTGGACATATTCCATTATGTCTGAGCAGAGAAAGTAATTGATTTAATTACATATTTAAATAAATGAAATAACAGACTGGCAAACACGTATGTATAGAGCTTGACTTCAATATTGTTAAATAGAAAAATGTAATCCATCATATTTACAATCACGAAAGAAAGCTACATAAGTTTTATATTAAAGCTCGTTAACTAATGCTACGTTAATCAACGACATTGGAATTACGGTATCGTTTACACAACACCTCCGAATCATTAGTTTTAATTAGTTCGCCTGATACGCTATACTTTACGTCGAGTGCATGTAAGACCTGGATATAAGAGCAAAATTTTCTGAAGTGCTCTTTAAATACGTTGACTTATGATGTCGTTTCGGTATTCTAGACAATATACTTCCAAAATTACGATGTATGTAGACATAAATAACATCATTATTTCTACACATTAACATTATGACTTTGTGTTTCATAATTCTTTCACGAGACTTTATGACGTTTTGAAGATTTAACGAATCTCAGTTTAAAGTGCTAATAATATGACGTATGTACATACATACGCCAGTCAAACTCATTTACTCAAAAAGAACTTCGGGGAAACTAAAGTTGTCATCAGAGTTAAACATTTGGGATAACATCTAACGTCGAATGACTAACGTCACGAATAGGACTAATTAATGTTTCTAATAAATATTTCTGTAGAATAATCTTTGAATGGAATTTGGGACTTTCACGAAATAGGAACTAAAATGCAAAGATTGAAGTAGTAAAGGTTAGGGCGCAAGAAATCAAGATTTAATGGTTTGTACAAATAAGTATAGGTTATGTTGTATTGTTAGATCAGGACCATTAATTATATGGTCATACATTTATATTGAAGACTCTCTAACGATAATTATGAGGGTTTCCGGATTTTTCTTCTAGGTTTTGTTCCAATATATTGATGCACGGAATTTGAATAAGAAATCTATCAGTCGAAGTGTTGTCGAAGAATGGTTAGCATCTATTAGAGTGAATTATTTAGTTTCATTGTTAAGCAAGAAGTAATCCGTTTGTATCTGTGTGAATTGTGTCTTTTATTTGCACTTACACAAATTTATGTATAGTTTTAACTGAAATTTATTTATATTACAGCATTAATTTTTATGTTTCCGTATGAATGCTGTAATTTGCTTTTTACGATTATGTTCAGTAGTTATCCCAAAACTAACCTTGTCGTCTTTAACAACAATCATCATTATATTTTGCCGTTCTCATTTATGTTTTAGTAGTTGTAAACCGAATAGCTACAAGCGTCTTTCTCTTTTCATATATTAACCATATATTTGTCCTTTTCTCCCTTATCGTTGTTCCTGGGCCTAATTTGTGCCAATTTACTTTATGGACGGGAACGCAATCGAATGTCTAAGATGCTACCGTCCTTCAGAGGATTAAATTCTACTATATCTATATACCTTACTTTGATATTCTCTATCGCAGGTTCTAATTAGTTTTATAATAAAACGAAAGTAGAAATGTGTATTACGTAATACCATGGATTTAAAACACTTAATGGATGATGTACCCATGTTAGAGCTTTTTAATTGATAAGCTGCCATCAATGTATTTGAATGCGACCGATGGTTAATTTGGCCACAAATAACTTTTAAGCGTCTTTATTTTTTTCCTGAAGTGGAATTTCATCATTACAGTTTTAGCAAACAAGTTAGAGAATCAAAGAATATTTTTTGCTCCAATATTACTAATTCCTGGTTTCTTTATAGTATAGTTGGGCTGTTAAATATCATTGAGATATGTAATTTTCCTGCAAGAGAAAGTTTTGTCTTAAGTCATCATTAAACCTCAGTTCAAGACTAAAATGCTACTCATATGTACACACATAAGAGGATCATTCGATAAGTAGGTACGTGAAATTACGACAAACAAAATGCAATTTTATTTTTCAATATAGTCTCCAACTCACTCAACACAATATTATTCCACCGTTATTCTAAATTAGCAAGACCTTTATTATAACTCGATGAATCTAAGACCTCGATATAACTATTTACAGCAGCGATTACCTTCGAATTGGACGAAAACCTCTTACCGCCTAGATATTTTTTCTGGTCGGAAACAGATGATAATCGCTGAGAGCCATAGGGGGAATAGGGCGAATGAGGCGCTAATTCAAATCGCAATTCAGACATTGGGGCACTGCGTTATCCTGATGGAAAAGCACTTTCTCCTTTGCTAAGTGAGGCCGTTTCTCTCAGACTTTATCGCTTAATTGTTGCAGTAAATTTCATCTATTGTTTTCTCCTCTTCTCAGTAGTAGACCACGATAATTAGGTACATGAGAATCCCAAAATACAATTACCCTAACCTTTTCTGCTGACAAAATCGCCACCAAGAATGGAAAACTTTGGTGGCGGAGAACGTTTGTGTGTCCATTATTTGGACTGTTCTTTAGCTTCGGGAATGTATTACTGGATCCAGATTTCATCGACCGGCACCCACAGCGTCGAGTACTTTTCCATTTCCAATTCTGCAGTCAAAATTCTGTGCACACTCCATCATATCTACGATTCCAGCTGTTGTCGAACATCCACTATGGGATTCATCATTTTTATTCGGTCGTTAAAATGTTAATACTTGTAGATTGTGTGTTAATACAGTTCATACAGTTTGCATTATTTTGTAAATCTCTTCATATTTGTACTCAAATTGTATCTTGTTGCTCATCGTCTGCAGTTACTCCTTAAATTCGCTAGCCGTCATTTGACAGTAGAATATTTGTCTTCTAGATGTATATTGTGTATATGTATTCTTTTCTTTTTAACCAATCTTTCAATTTCCTTCCCTGCCATGCTGCAAAGGAATTTTTATATTAGTGTTTCGCACATCAGTTGTGTGTGTACCAGATACATTTACATTTACTGCTTTATACTTATTAGCCATTTGTAGTAAGTTAAATTTTCCAATATCTATCAGTACTTACTATCACCAGCAGTTCTTTCAGCTGTGTGTCACTGGTATCAACAGCTCCACAACACTCAGTCTTTTTTGTTCATGTTAAGAATGATTTTTCAGTTGTCGTTGACATGTTGAGTTGGCACAGAATTAGCATGCATCATCATCAACTACATTTAAGCATATTCAAATGTTTTTGGTCTCATGGTCTCGGGCTTACTCAGTCGCTGTTAAGAATATTTGTCCTTTTTGTAATAATAGTTGTCAACTGTCAGCTATGTTACTATTTAATCTAAGCAATTCTGAAGGTTTCAGCATAATAGATAAGAGTTTCCATTTTGCGTCGATTTTACTAGCTAAGCTAACAGTGTATACACCGCAGATGATACACAAAAATCAGTGATATGTTTAATTCAAAGGCTATAATATGTAAGAAACAAATATACCTAGAGTTTAATGATGGTCTCCGCAGGTTTCAATTCTAAAGACATATTTGTATTTACAACTAACCTAAACAGTTCGATTTAAAAAAATTGTTCGAGCAAAATCATGCTAAAACAAGTTATGCGCAGTCAGACTTTTCTGTATCTATGTTTCTATAAGTATTTGAATCTAATGATTTCTGACGTAAAAACATTTAGATTTATTTGAAATTAAATGCTGTAGTCCACATTGTATACATACATGAGATCCTCTGATTAATGCGTTTGGTAAAAATCTAGAATTATCGAAAAAAGAACTTAAATTTTACAATCTGCGAGCAATATCTCAGGAAATAAATTTTAAAATGGTGCCTATAAGAAATAGAATATTTTATTCAAATACATATTTCTTAGAGCTATTTTGATTGGATAATTTGCTTTTCAGAATAGCTTACATATTCTAAAAAAGAAGTAAATAATTCTCGTCTCAATTGGTCTAGTTTTCCAATAAATACGTAACTTCAACAATATTACGTAACGTTAAATAAAGGAAATATTTAAAGTTTGACATTGCACTACACTTAATGTCTGCAATTCGTTACAACAAATTCTAAATACACAAATTACTTTATGCACGTAAGACATACATGTGTGTATGTATGTAGGTACATTTCGGTATGTACGTGTGTGCTCATGTAACATTTTCGGATCGCATATGAAGATAAGAAGCACACAACTGCTGTTTCATCGCAGATCAATGTGCTTACACACGCTCAAGGACGAATCGTATCTTCTGGCAGGTTCTCCGAAGAAAGCAGGTTGTTGAGGTTTGGGCGTGCCCAGTCACTCCTGGAAGTACAACGCGTGTACGCAGTAGGCCATAAGACAGCATTCTACTCTGCCGTATCAATTCTCCACGTGCTTTTCTTTTCCTCTAAATTTCACTTTTGAAGGACAATGTACAAATGAAGTTGAACGATTAGTAAAAAACGACTGGCGCTTAATGGAGGAAACGTTATATATCATTTTAAATTAATACACTACATATGCATACATACATATAACGTTAATTATGGACATACATACGTATCCCACAAAATAATTTCGGGAATATAGTATCAATAGAAATCTCTGAATTTCTAAACTGGTACTTTAGTTCTCAGTTGTTGGAATTTTAGAGGTCAAGGTTAGCTAAAAGTTTTTGAACCTTATTCACATTAGGTGGAATCGTTATATTTGATTCAAGACGATGTCGAAATCGAACAAGTTACCTTTATTGGTACATAGATGATGCACAAACAATTTACATATTTAGATTTTGTATAATCGGTCATCTATAATATAAGATTTAAATATAAAACTTACTTTGAAGAGCAAAATAAATCTTAAAAGAATAAGTTAGGAGTGCAACAACAAAAACTAATTATCGTCAAACTCCATATATAATGAACAGAAATTGAAAGAAACGCATTTGTTATATTAGGTTACTTTGAGTTATAAATAACGCAATTGTTATAATTAAAATTTGATATTAAAAAGTAGAATAAACTAAACTAACTAAATTATTGATATACAGTAGCCGCATCCTGATTTATTATTAAGTGCGTTATCTTCTTATACAGCTAATACAAATACAATAAATAATTTCACAAAGTTGAACACTCTTTAATAGATGTATTTGATGGCAGTTTCTTAAACTGCCAAATCTTTTGATATACATAGAAATAGATAGATTAGTTTACGGAATGAAATTATAATTAACAAATCGCATCGCAAAAAGTTCAATATTTGCAGTATAATATGTTTGGCATAATTTTCTAGCAAACACAATACGTTGTCAGTTTACAACGAGAAAGAATAACGGAATAAATTTCACTATAGTCGTGGAAACCATCTCTGTATATTACATCTAGTAAATACGAGGGGAAGTTTTTTTCCTTTTACATTTTCAGTGCAGAATATTCCAAGCACACACGTAGAGCTGGATTTATATTTTTGACATTACTAAATGAAATATACATGTGCGCATGCAGATGAGTTTTAACTAACACTTTCCTCCACTTATTTTTCCGCGTGGAAAAACTGTATTCATTTTCACTTGTAATGTACGTAATTATGGAATAAATTTGTTCTATTTTGTTAAAGGAAAGTAATGTTTCTAATTATTATGTTGTAAAACATATTCTACATTAAAGCTGTATTGTTATATCCTAATTTTGATATTGCGTCAACAGCAAAAAGTGAAATTCCTTTAAAACATTTATTTAGAAATAAAATTTCTGGAAAAACTGACAGTTGGTGATTTTCTATTCTCTTGCTTCAAATTCTTCCTTGTAAAAACCACAGTGAAAATCGAGCAGTGTAACCAACTACTCAATCAAGTTTCAGGCGTTAGATACTCTTTCGTTGATTTCATTTTCCATGCTTCCTTCCCTATCTGGTAATACTAGATTTTGTAATATTTGAAGACGTTAAGCTAATTGTATTTATTTTGAACTTCTTTAATTCTTCTTCCCAATTTTTTAACTTCCCTTGAAAGTTCTGCTCTGTAGAGGCACAAATCATAAGATCGTCAACAAAGGCACATATCAATAGTTTCAATCGTTTCAACTGGTTATATCCGGTGCCAGTTCTGCTTTCTACAGCTCGGATGGAGTAATGCGTGGTTAATATAAATAATATCGGGTCCATCACACCACCTTGTCTTAACTCATTGTTTATTTCATATACTTCCGATTACATGTTGTTCTTCTGCATATAGTTCTTATTTATATCACATCAAAGTTTAGTACCTGTCGTTAGTTTCCTTCGGTTGATACTTCGTTTTAGTCCTTTCCGACTAGTCTGATTGTGAGACTGTATCAAAAGCCTTTTCTAATTCCAAGACGGCAAGGTATAGCTGCGCATCTTTAATTCTTGTCCTTTCGGTTAACTCTTTAATTGTAGAGATGCGATCTTGAGTACTTGGCCCTTTTCTAAAATCGCTTTAGACTTCTGAAAATTTCTCATCAATGCTGCTATCTAAAATAATTTATATATATACAGTAGATGGCCAATGAATTAGAAACTTTCGTAAGTACTTGACTTAACTTTGATGAATATTTAAGAATACTAGATGGTACGTCCCCATATTGAGGATATCAGTACACCAGACCTTATATATACCTATATGCACGATGGTGCGCATTGCCACAAAGCAAAATCACTGAGTAACTTCCTTAGAGAACACAATATTCCTCTTCTTCCTTGGTGTGGGAATTCGGGAGCTCTTAATCTGTTTGAGAATTGTTGGGCACTATTAAAAGCCAATGTGAAGCAATCAAACATCCCAAATTTAGCAATTCTCAAAGAAATCGCGGATGCATGGCCTAATGACCCGCAATTAAAAACACAACTAATAGTTGTATTGAAAGTATGCCTCGGCGAGTACTAGAGTACCAGAAGTATTAAAAGTCAAGAATGGAAACCCCAGATATTGATAAATTTAGTGTAATGTGGGAGCATAGTAATAGTGTACATTACCTTAATAAAATCTTAAAAATAATAGAATTACTTTTTCTTTCCAATTCTCCGGCAGTTTCCTTGTCTCCCATGAAAGTGTTGTCTCCATCGTTCCATTATCTGTTAGCTTAGATCTTCTTAGCTCCTATTATATTCTTCAGTACCTTAAAACTAATTCCTGGTTTGTCTGACTCTCTTCTTTCAGCTTTTTGCCAAATTCTTGTCTTTTATAAATTTATAATTGATTAAAAGCATGTTTCGTTATATTCATAAATCATCTGCAAAATTGCAGTTCGTGGTAATAAATTCATATTTCTACTGCGCCAGATAGTTTTATATGAAACTGTTTCAAAAAGTAATTTGTCCATTTGTCTACGTCTTCTAGCAAAATGTAACGTAAAGTACATAGATGAACCTTTCAAATTAACAGCAAACTTGCTTTTCAACATCGTCTTTCTTTGTGTTACTATTGTATATTTTATCAAACAACCAGCGAATGTAGTGCAAATTTAGCAAATACATATCTAGTGAAATAAAGTAATGTAATAATTGAACAGAAAAACTTTACTCACGAACATCTAATGGGGATCGTTATTCGCGAGAATGAAGTTCATCTTCAAAAGTTGAAGTTCAAATTATTCGAGCAGATAACGGCTATTATAATCCTCCACGCCTATTAAATTTTATTAACGTAAACGAAAGAATTTCTAATATTTCAAATTATTTCTGGTTAACATTTCATAATATATTCTTCAGTGATAATTCAGGACTTGTCGACGTAAATTGTAACGCATATTTTTATACTTATTGAAAAACCAGTAGTGGATGATGAATGTTACGCTTAAGCAACCCCACATTTGATGAAAATATTACGCAATAAAAAAAAATGGAAACAAGAAAAAAATTGTTTTCATTGTGAAATTTATATATCAAAGTAGGCAGCGGCATACTGTCGTTCCTAACGAATTTTATTTATTGCATCTTGGGTAAATTATTCAGATATTTGAAAATTTGTTTGTTACTTGACTTAACCATAAAGAACAGCTGTTGAGAGGAATATCTTTCATATACCAATATTCTTTAATCTTATATACATATGTATAGAATTTTGCTTAATTCTATGACTTACACAATCTCTTAACATTTCCAAGTATCGTTACAGTTGCAGATACAGCAGAATAATCATACCCAGTAGCGAAATCTGCCTGCTTTAATTCAAACAGCATATTCAGTTTATATGGATTCCTTTTTAGAATTTTGGGTAACATTTTTCAAACCGTGGTATACGGCACATGAAAGCGCTGTGATATCGCATTAGCACTGCTAATTCCAGGTCGATTATTCTGGGCACGTCCTGATTTTCATGGAAAACCTCTGCAACTCGGACATCACTAATTCTTGGTCTTCCCGATCTTGATAGGTCAGTCACAGAACCTGCTTTTTCAAATTTTTGTATAAAATTGCGGTACACCTTCATGTGACAGGGGCTCCACGTCAAACCCATTCTTGTGCGAAATCTTCGTAATCTAGTGGTGCATTGTCTGCCGCATTCACAATATCAGTGAACTAATCCTAATGCAAATCCATGCTGTTACAGTTTCAGTCGTTTGAACTATACGTTTACTTGCGTTTTAGTTTCAAAATAAAATTCCAAATGAAATGATTTTGTTTTAACACTCCTGTCAACAATTGTAATGACAACGTTTTTGTTTCCCATAGATACAGTAAAATCCCATTCCTTAAAGAACTACATTCCGTTTAATTTTTGTTATTAACTTAATTTGTTAAAAAGTTCTAATAATTTAAAATGTGTAGCTCCCTTTATGATAACCTTGTGTATACTGTGTGTAAGTGGTTTCCTCTTGTACGCCACATATGAAACAATAACAACGAAAGTTTCTAATAAAAACAAATAACTTCCAAATCTCTAGGTGCTCGCAAGGTGTGTTACACAATTACGCATGACCTAATTCTACATACATATGTATATTCTATTCATATTCCCTGCAACACTTAAAATTTTGTATGTGATGCTATACGAGCACTCGAGTTATACATACTGACAAAATCAAACCAATCGTCCAAGACATTCAGCCTTCATTAAATATTTTGAAATATGTAAGTAAGTATAATCAACATTTAGCGTTGTATTCAAATCAAATATGTGTACTATTGTTTTACGTCATGTAACAGCAAACACATATATATTATTGAAATATAGTTAAACTTTAATTATTTCGTCAATTCTACACTTAAGCATATGTCTTTATCTAGGTAGAGCTTCTCATGTCGTCTTTTGTATTTAATCATTCCCCCTTTATGTTTTTTTTGGCATTGTGTTAAAATATTCATAGCCGTTTATGTGAAGCTATAAGGGAGCCCCAAGCAAGAACAGCTTCTATCTGCATTGTCTACCAGCCTTGTTTTGCGCTCTTATTGTTCCACAGTAAGGGGCAAGAGTACAATACTGTCTAACAGCCCTTACTCATATCAAGCATTAAGTACTAGACTGCAATGAATATTTTCTTTATATATACATACATATATATATATATAAGTATTGTTCAACTTTCTCTACTGAATATATGTACTTATGTACATAGAGTATAAATGACTGTGATTTCATTTCGTGGTGTTTGAAGTAACCGGAATTTACCTCTATTATAAATGTTTAAAATAATTTATATTCATGCTCCCACTCATAAAATGTTTTGCAGCAATTTTAAACGCTACTAATAAAGATGTATCGTATTCAAATTATTATTATATATTGCAGGGATTGATGAAATATTAATTATATGTAGCATTAATTTATAAGAAAACATATGTTTTAATTCAAACATCTCTCTCTTTGCTTCTAATTTGTGTCAGATTCTATTTTATTTGTAAATCCTTCCAATACTGTTCCTACTTTATGTCCAAGTACTCTTCCAGATTTTAGGTTAATGTTTTGCTGTAAATGACGTGTGCAGATGAATGTATGACAGATTGAGTATAAATGTTTTAGTTCTCTAATATCAATATCTGCTATCCCAATATTTACAAATTACTATTTCATTTGTGATCATAGAAAGCTAGTATAAACTATTCCCAATGATATAATTCATTAATGGCTTGGTAAATACACAAGAGTAAATAAAAAAATAGTTTTATTAAATTGTCGGGTATAATAAAATTACAAAATACACAGTAGTTGTAACTATTTACCAATCAGCGAATAACAGAATTAACAATGATCAAAATGTTACTCAAGTTCAAAATCACAAAATATTAAAATTAAATTTCTAGCTAACCTCCAACACGTTAAATACATGCAATGATTTTCCTGTAGATTTATATAGACAAATATATCTAGTGTAATTTCTACCGTACATACCTGGAGTCGTATTTTCCGGATGAGCAATGTCCCTGAATGTGTCTTGCCTGTAAAGATTTTGAGAACTTTGCGGGCCATTTCAAGAGACATCTAATTTTACTTTTGTTCTTATAATTTTAGAGTAATAACGCTTAGATTATTGTCATATATCCCCTGCATAATCCTGTCGTCCATTAGTAAACAATAACAAAATTTTTCTGAGAGCTGATTTCTTTAGTATTGTGAGAATTGTTACTAGCTGAGAAAATTATAATTTAGTTTTCTTTTTAAATACTTTCATTAGAAAAACAAAACTTCAGTATGTTAGTTTGTGATTTAGGAGCTTCGATATTCACAAACATAGTTGTACTGTAGAGTTCAAAGAATCGTTCATTGACAGTACTACTACTAGATAGTACTAATACAATAGCCGACTAATAAAGAATAATTTGATTATTTTCGATATATGCCAAAAATGTTCCATGTTCGCGCAAATTATTCACTTGAGATTAACTTCCTAATATCCTAGAATGTAGTTACAGGTTATACTCATAATTCCACTGTGTAATCACACTGACTGCATAATAAATGAATTTATAAGAAACTGCATTTTTTGTTGTTGGAGTTCTGTGTAGAGTAACTTCAGAATTAAATAAATCTATTTCCTCTAGCGAGGTTTCAAAGCTCACTTCAGTATGTCACAAGTTGGAAATTTGATTTTTTCGTTATAGGATTTAGTAGTGCTTTAATATTTACAACAAATAGTTTTGCATTAAGCTTTTAAACTTTGTACCCAATATTTTCCACTTTTCAATTTTCTTTTTGAATATTCTCATGAACTACAAAACTTCAACAAAGAAATAGTCCTTTGCAAAATAAGATTCCAGGTTTATAAATGATACAGTATAATCATTAATCTTATTGTTTATGAGCAAAATCCGCATCTTCCGCAACATGAAATCCAGTGTACTTTGAAAGTATCTGCAAATACCTAGTGTTAATCCCTATTTGACTCCATTAGGAATATAATAATTGCTTTTAAATATGTCGGCATATTAAGATAAATCTTGTCAAACTTTCTTCTCAAAATTTAAATAACTAATTTAGAAAACACACCGCATGGCTAACATTTAAAGTTCTAATAACAATAGAATCTTACTTTTTCGTAAAATTGCAGGTGAAATGTGTTATGGTTTTGAGAAAGTGAAATAAAAAAAAAATTAAAAGAAATAGAATGTATTGTTTAAAGCGTTTAAATAATTTCACGTATAATATTGTGACGTAACTAAAATGACAGAATTGTTTACGTTAGTGAGGAAGATCACATTCATTGTCCTACACTATTTCTTTTGTTAGATTTTACAAACTAGTACACTAGTTTAACACGATACAAATAAAATAGGTATCTTAATTATAAGAATCAAGTGTGCGAATAATTCACGTTCTTCATTGTTTTGGTGCATAAATTGGAACGTAAGTACAAGTTCTCATTGAAGAAATTTTCACATTAAAGATGATAGTAGAACTTAAAGTATGTATGTTCTAGTAAAATTAGAAATGAATTGATAAAATGTTCACATATTTATCTTCAAAGATATATTGAAATTCAATATGCAAATGTAACCTTGATAATAACCTACATTCATGAAAATTAAAATAAATATATTTTTATATGCTTCTATGGATTTTAAATATTTATTAATTAGGTGTCGTTAACGGAAAAATCAGTCATAGCTTATATATTAAGTTTGAATAGCGTTTTTTTAGAAATGTAACACAATAAACAATTTTTACTTCTTCTGAAAGAGTTTGTTTATGAATCATCATAGAAATTGCCTTCTTACAATTAATTAGATTTAATATCGTGAGCCTATTTCGTTGGCATCCCAGTCCACTCAGAGAGAAATTTTATTTTTCTTGTGGCGTTTGCTAACCCACTTAACTACAGGACACGTATAAAGCAAAAGATTCAACATCAGCCATATTGTTATAAAAATGGACGCTGTCATTTATTGTTAACTGGTCCATTAATTATCAGCAATGTTCTTCTCACATAGTTACAGAAGTCATAAATAAAATGACATATAAATTACCAATTACACGAGATACCAATGCAGGCTCATCACATCCTGCATAAAAAAAAATGAAATATATTGGTGACATGTAAAGAAAGGCTCCATTTGCTTCGAAAAGCTATAATCGGTGACGAATAACAAACGTTGCAGACCCGGAGTGTTTAATAGAGTAGTGGAACATTTTTTAGACTCCAGTAGCTATTAACAATTTGAAGACTTGGAAAGGAATACATGCTTAAGGAGAAAGATGTAGCTGGAGGTTATTTTAACAATAACTAGAACTCAAGAACTGCAATGTTTTTGGATGTGAAGGGTTTTCCAGTAGGAACAATATGATTTTAAAATGAAATAAAATAGAAATGATTTCAGATATAACCACACTTTTTATACTATCTTAAAGTTTATGTTTTGAATAGCACTTCGTTTAAATGTCCACCTTAGCCGCGTGTACACGAGTGAATTCGACGAATCCAATGTTCAACGACTTTGTGCAATCTCGGGCGTAATCTCACGAGTGTTCAATCTCAAAGCATCAAGTGTTTGTGGCCTGTTTTCATAAACCTGTAAATAATAATAATAACCCCACAAAAAGTAACCTAAAGGAGACAAGTCACTGCTTCTTGGAGGCTAGGAAACAAACAGTTGAATTCCTTGAAATTATCCCTTCTCCCAACTTTCCTTGCGGTATAGCGATAGTTTCATAAGTAGTGTGACATGTAGCGCCTTCTTGCTGGAACCAGATAGCTTCTAAATCAAGCACATCCAAATTTGGCCATAAAAAATTTGTCAACATCTGTCGGTACCGTTCATCATTCACTGTAACTGAATCTCCATCCTTATTTTGGAAAAAAAAAATGTCCAACGTTACTTCCACACCATAAACAACACCATCAGGGAATGCAAAGGCTTCTCGTGAATCTGTTGTTTTCACACCAAAAACGGCAATTATGCCTATTTACGTAACTACTTAACCAAATTAATTAAATGAGCTTTATCTGAAAAGATATTTTTTTCCGCAAAATTGCGATCCCTTTCAAGTCGTTCTAAACTCCAAGCAGCAAATTCGCGGCGCCGACGATGGTCCAGTGGCTTAAATTCTTGGGCAAAACACGGGTGTAAATTTAAATCTTTTGGCAAAATTCGCCAAGTTATTTTTTTAAGTCCTAACTCTTGAGTACGACGAGGAATTGATAAATTTGGATCTTCTGCAACACTAGTTCTTACAGCAGCACTAATCTCAACAGTTCTGGCATATCGGCGCCTTATTGATGTTTTTACATCGAGAAGAGTGAAATTACTTTCAAATTTCTTAACCATGTGACGAATGACAAGCGCAGAAGGGCGATTATTTCGACCAAGTCGCGTAGTGCGCGAAAAGTGTTTTGGCAATAACCAAACGTTCTTGGAGCAAGTATTTAGCCATAATAAATTTTTACAGTTTAGTGAACATAAATGACAACTAGTGACATGTATAACTTTATTACCATAGTCACTACATCATTACTAAATCATATGATTCTTATTGGAAAACTCTTTACGTCATTTACTGTGTGCATACTATATGTTTAACCTGAAATTGGATTCTATTTTTTAAAACACCCATTTTCTTGCATTGGCAGGTAATTTCTTTTGTATCTTCTATCGCTTTCGTTTCGTATTGCGTATTCTGAAAATGTAGACGACATTTGTACAAATTGGTTAACAACGTACTGTTAAGATATACTATATCAGTATTAACTTACTGAACTGTCGGGTAGTAATTGGTGTAATTATTTATTGTATAACAAGACAGCATGTGGCATCATTGTAATTCAATTCGTCAAGTTTTATATACGTGGTACTACTATTTCATACATTCCCTTGGTGACAGATTTTGTACGTGAACGCGCTTTTGCTTACATATTTCTACCTGTATGAAATTGCTGTAGGACGCGATAAATCGAACGTCCCAACAAACTTCTACTCTCTGGATATTATTCCGCATGCAAGTGCAGAGCTGGCGTCACATTTCTTCTTGTGTTATCATAGATGAGAATAATTTAAATTACTTCTTGTAAAGCTAGCATTTTCATGACAAGTGGAATTAAGCAAAGAGATCTACTAAATTGAATGGATACATTATAAACATTTTTTGTGACCATATGCAATGATAAATTGGCTCTTTTGTAGTAAAAGGCTATTCTTTTGAAACTTTTTCTGTATTCCTCTGTTTCTGAAATCTGTTGTGGTCTGCGATAGTGCCACCTAAGACAAACAATTAACAAATGCGAAAGCAGCAGCTAGGATCTCCACTGACAGAGCACGCCAGGACAAAAGCAGGCAAAGACCCCTATCGGAATCGATTAAGTTAGCAGAGATGGTACTATCTCTTAGCAAGGCGACCTTGGCGGGATTTTTGACAGTCCATGCAGTTCTGAAATACCATTTACACAAGCTCGGAAAAGTTGAAAATCAATTCTGTCATCTTTGCCAAGAAAATCTAACGAGCAGAACATATTTTATGTGAATGTGTTGGTGTCAATCGGACTCGACATCAACATTTCAGCTGGTCCTTTCTAATGCCTACTGAAATCTCGAATGACAGCATGAGATTAATTTTAAGGGTCAGTAAAAGCATCCAACTAATCTAATTTCCAGAAGGGCAACATTGTGATAGACGTATGTATGTAGGTCGCAGTGATTAAAGGCAACAGTGCCACAACTCTAGCATCTTATCTTACTTATCGTACCTCTTAACATTTTTGTCGTACCTAATTTTCATTTCCAATTCTTCCCATTATATTAACCATCTTCGGAAGAATGCAGTTAATTACAAAACAATAAAATAAGCAACAGCCGTCTAACCAATGAAAGTAATTATTAAATAGCCCATGTGAGTAAGAAAATAGAAGTGAATACGTATCTATACTACAAAGAACGCAAGTGTCTTTTGGGTGTTAAGAATGTGTTGCCAAAGGAGGATAACACATTTGAGCTTTATTTAATGTCGCTCTTCTTATTCCTCCCAAATAATATAAAAACACCTCTGACCTGGGCTTATGTGTTAACATATTGCAAAGGTCGAGTTGCTTACGTCGACAGAGAGGTAACTATGTAATTTATTACTTTGTACTGTGAAGGACAATAGTTGTATACGAGGTGCTATCCAAAATTTTCGGGATGGTGTTGCCATTTGTTGAAAACCTTATCGTTGGACAAATGGTCGCCATCCCCCTCGAAGTACTTCCCATCTGCACGTACACACCGGTCCCAGTGCTTCTGCCACTGGTCAAACGTTTTCTGGAAGTCCTGTTCTTTGAGGATGTTTATCACCGCCAGCGATGCTTCTTGAATCCTCTCTAGAATGCTGACGGCCTTTAAACTTGAGTTTGTTTTGGAAATAGCGCGAAGTCGCAAGGTACGAAATCTGGCGAGTACGGTGGGTGGGGTCCAACCGCCATGTTGTTTTTTGCTAGAAAGGTTCTGGTAAGCAAGGAATGTAACAAGGCGCGTTGTTGTGATGCAGCAGCCAGTTCCCTTGAAGCCAAAGTTCGGGCCGTCGTCGTCGGACGTTTTCACGAAGCCGGCGCAAAACGTCACAGTAGTACGCGGAATTCACTGTGTTGTCGGGTGGGACGAATGCTTTGTGTACAATTCCCTTGGCATGAAAGAAAACGATGATCATGCTCTTCACTTTGCTCTTCCCCTGTCTCGCTTTAAAGGATCTTGGAGAGCCCGGCTCTTCCACTGGGGCGATTGTTGTTCTCTCTCTGGGTCATAACCGTAAATCCAGCTCTCGTCACCGGTGATAACCCGTGACAAGAAGGTTGGATCATCAGACGAAGGTCCACCCGCAAGGTCTTGAATGATTCGACATCGATCCACAAGAACCAATTGATGAAGTTTGGCAACAATGTCTGGCGTTGTGCTACAAACGGGCCTTCCAGTGCGAGCATCATCTGTAACGTCTTGACGGCCGGCTCTGAACCAAGCACGCCACTCAAACACACGCGTATGGCTCATGCTTTGTCCCCCAACACTTGTTGAATTATTGAAAGGGTCTCCGTAGCACTTTTCCCAAGACTCGCACAGAATTTGATACACACGTGCTGTTCTGTTCGCGGATCCATCGTAAAATCACCACACACCAAATACAGAGTATTACGCAAATCACTGTGGACACGCAACACGTTCTCCCAGCTGAATGCCACTCTGCACACTGACTCATCACATATGCAACTCTCACCACCTAGCGGCGCTACTACTTCCAGATGGCAGCCCCAGTCCCGAAAATTTCGGATAGCACCTTGTATAAGTCTTAAATCGAAGAAAGTACAAGAACATATGCCAAAAAATTGTTATATATAACTGTTTGTTTATAAAATTCTAGTATACAGTCGTATACCCAACGTCGATTAGCTTTAACAGAAACGGTGGAACACAATTTCTTGTTCAGTATAATGCATGTATGTACATACATACATATGTATATGTATTTGTGTTTCTATTTATATTATATAAACAAATTTACCTATTCAATCAAAGAAAATAGGTATCTAATAAGTATATATGTATGCATATATAGGTACTACATATTATGTGTATTTTATTGTTTTATTGAAAATGCTTGATTTCTTATCCCTGGATACGATACAATTGTTTTGTAACGAATTGTAGGTCCGCGCTCACTTAGGAGTATTATTTATGACATGTTATGTAAGTTTGACAAGCACTGCATAGTTTCTTGATTGAGAACAAGGACGCAATCAATCACATCACTACAGAACAGGTTAAGGGTACTACAGCGTTGAGGCGGGTTACTACATGACGGCAGTTCAGGCCAGCACCGGCTAAACGACAACAGCATATAATTCATGAATATCTGAATAGCTTTATAAAAACATATTGTTTTGTTTTGAGCTGAAATGTAATTAAAATGC
>SMLS01075179.1:0-17827 GCA_004785975.1 Popillia japonica | reverse complement strand
TTTTCATTATTGTGAAACGAAACCAGTCAGACGATTAGTTTAATAGGCATTTAGCGATTTGTTTCCATCAAAACCTACTTTTGAGAATTAAACGGTAGGAAACTAATGTTTAGAATCAAAAACTATAAATTACTAAAAAACTAGAAGAGATGGGTATAGGGAACCCTAGTACAGTTTTAAAAACAATTGAAATTAGAATCTAAATGTAGTCATAAATACAGGGTGTTCCATTTAAAATAAGAGAATTACTTGCCTATAACATTCAACCAAAAAGAAATCTTTGTTTTAGACACCGTACATAATTTCTAGATATCAACTTTAATTAGTTAGTTATAAAGTTTAATCCTTTGAATAAACAATAAATACAATTTAAAATATTTAGCACAATCATGTAAAACAGCAATGCCTCTTAAATTTTTATCTACATTTTCAAAAATATTAAAATATCTCGAAAACCGGTTGAGTTAGGTATAGGGAATATAACAGTAAGTAGCCTTTATTTACCCTACAGTATCAAAATATGCACGAATATACAGGGTGTTCCATTTAAATTTTCATAACTTTGGTACGCAACTTTTTTTTGGATCACCCTGTATATTTCCAAATAATTTTAAAATGTGCTCCTAATGAACCTACACAACCTTTAGTGAAAAGATTTTTAAAATACTTTACCGTTTCTCGTATACAAACCGACGGGAATGTGGTGCCCCACTCTGTATATATATACATATACATACTTATATAGGTACTAAAATTTTGAAGACTGAAATCAGTTACTGAAGCTGATCCTTCGTGTATTGTGATGTGATTATGGAATATTAAATTCCGAAAAAATTCTATTTACTGTTACAGGAACAGAATTGGGTTTGTAAATAAAATAACGTAAACTACTGTTTTAGCCTTTGTGACGTTTCGGAGAATTTTATTGCTCCATCTTCAGACCTATGTGAAATGATACATAGAATTACACCTTAGAATTAATGAAAAAATTACATGAGTGACTTACAATAGGCCAGTTGTTGTTGTTGAAATGGAAAAATTCGTTACACATAGTGTGTGCTTGAAAAATTTTTTCTGCGTAAAGCTTCCAAATTACATTCTTATTATGTTAAAAACAAGTAATTAAAATAATTGTATAGATAAAATACTGTTACATGTTTAAAGGACGCACACAAACTAAATGAAAAAGCGTCTTATAATATAAAATATTCGGCCAGATGTAACAAAAGAGAGAGACACCAGAATGAACTAGTGCTGCTCCAAAACAGGACAGCGATATATAAAAATATTTGATGTTTTTAATTCTAAACTTTAGACATTGAAAACGGAAAAATAAAAGTAAAGGAGACAAATGCGACATACAGGGTCACTGGAAACATGAAAACCATCAGGGGATAGGTAACTTATAATGTATAATATTTCTGTAAATGTTAGAGAAATTAGATGATTGTTCTTTAGCATTAAGATTGTTAGGTACTTTGGCAATTGCCAACGCCTCCAATGCAATTCTCTTGTTGTAATTTGTTTTTTGAAACAAAAATACAGGATGTTCAAAATTTATCGTGTGTTTACTTTGTTTGATATGACCCGCTAAAGCGCATTTATGGGGATGTAAACGTGCGTCACTTTTGTGCTGCGTTTTTCTTTCCCGCCAACGCTGGGAGGACTGATATACTGGTGGCTAATACTGGTGGCAGTCTAAACACTGGACAGCATACACTATGTTGTTGTGTTGTTCAGCCGGTAACGGGCATTTTAATTTAGTAAAAAACCTACTAGATGGCACTGCGGAAGTAAAAGCAATATTAATGTTATATTTAGTAAATAATTTCTTGACTCTGTCAGTAAGACCGGGAACATAAATTAGCGACCTATAAGTTGGTAGTTCTACTGGTTCAACGGTGGCTGTAATGTCGTGTGTAACTGATGGAATAACTTTTTTTGTGTTAGCGGTGGAAAAAAGCAACCGTTTAGTAAAGTGTACAGGAAATGAATTTTTTATTAAAATATCGTATAATATCTTAAGATCTTGATTAAGAAAGTCGTTATGACTGATTTTACTGATGCGATTTTTCATGGCAAGAACTAAATTAGTTTTGTATTTGGTTGGACAATTTGAATTGAAATTCAGTAATCTGTTAGAATTGGACAGTTTCCTGTACCAACGGAGTTTAACTAAGTTACCAGATCTAACCATAACAGTGTCAAGAAAGGGCAAGGTGCCATTTTGTTCAACTTCATAGGTAAAAGCAAGTTTGTCGCAGATATTGTTAAATAAATTCAAAGTATTCTCTATTTCAACTGTAGGGAGAGCACAAGCCAAGTCATCAACATATTGATACATAAAACCGAAAACATAGGGAACCTGGTCTCTTATGTTCTTATTGCTAATACTTATATATATATATATGTATATACAGTATGTTTACCTCGACCCCAGTCAACTAAAAAAGAGATGGACAACGCTGGGAGGATCTACAGGCGTACCAGCGCATTGTGCATATGTATGTATATACATATGCGAGATGACGCCGCTACCATGTATGTACCTACTGGTATCTCTCTCTTAATTACTTGACTGGGGTCGAGGTAAACATACTGTATACATATGTATATACTACGAGAACAGTAGAGAACACTTATGTATGTAGAGTCCGCACATTTTCTCGTGGCGCCAAATCTGCGCGGTGATTTTGACATCACATTATATACATACATCGTGCGACAAATACCGGCTTAAAAACGTTAAGTAATTAGTAGACTCTCAGCATTCTCTCAACTTTCATAGTGATGGAGATCCTCCATGTCGCCACTCCTTGCTTTGGATTTTCGACTCCGAATGGAGGTGGTGAACCTACGTTTCATGAAGGGTAACAAAGCGATCCAAACATTTTTTCAGATCACCGTTAAACAATTTCAAATTCGCATCTCTGAAGTCGTGACTCTCACTCGCTTTTGTTCGGGTGTCAACATTCAGGCTATCCATCTTGCAGACATCTTCTGAAGTCCCAAATAGTCATTGATTATTGTTCCAGCTGTATCGTTTCAGAAGCCTGTTATTTATACTAAACGTCTAGTAGTTAAGCGATCATTTTATTTCATCAGGTCACAGACACGATCAACATTTTCCTGAGTGCGCACAGTTTGGGACCGACCAGCACCTTTTACATGTTCGCAAGTTGATCTTGTTCATCGAAATTGTCGAGACCAATTCTTCACCGCCTGATATCAGTGGATTATCATCATCAGCATCATGCCCAAGTACACTAACCATATCTTTATTTTGTTGTGGCGCTAAACCGTTCTTTCAAATATTTAACGACAGCGTGAAGGTCTCAAGACAATTCTTTAATAAGCTAAGCTACATGACTCAACTGTGGCACTCTGACAGAAAAACAGCAATGAAGAGTGTTGTTATTGTAGTGTTTCTTTCAACGCCTACTATACCAGGGACAGTAAATACCGTACATCCGTAAATATGTATACAACTAATATTAGTATTTAGTGGATGCTCCACGGGCTTTTTTGACCCCACGAATGCACAAATAGTAGACACTGACTCTCCTTGAACTTTGCTACAATCTGTCATCATTTTACTTGCATTCATTCGCGAGTTTTAGCCATTCCTTGTTACTATGTAATATTGTATTGTATAAAAAAAATCACAGCCACAATATCCTTTCTCTCATACCATATCAGAAATATTCAGAAATAGCAGTTTTAGATCTACTTTGTAATTTACCAACAATAGCGTACAATATACCACTAAACTGTCATTCGCAAATGCCTATTTTAATGAGTATTCTAGCATATAGCTCAGAAATAGAATAATGTTGATAACGCCCGGTTAGGGTGGCCAATACACACGGCCACAGCAGTAAGTATTTTTGTAAGAATTGTAAAAGGTGTGTGTAATTTCTATTACAGATTTTTCATGAGGAACAAATCCATAAAATTCATAAAATAGTGTAGTCAAGTTGACGCGCCATCTAGACACAAATAGTCACTTTAATAGTTTTGCTTCATACTCGATTAATAAATTCCTGCATAGTCATATACTGTACAATTAGTTTAATCCTTTTAATGTTTTTTATGTCATGTGGTTTGCTATTGCGCAATTTATTCGCGAATAGTCAAATCTACTAATAAAAACTTGCTACACTTTGTCCGCCGAACTTTTAAGACAGCACAGTTCAGTCAGTATTCGGTCACGTTAGATGCAATTTTCTAAAATTTTTGTTAATAAGGGATGCGCGTATATTTTATTATTCATTAGTTCTATATTTTTCAGATAGCATTATAATAATAAATGAGTATTTGAAAAATTAATTATTCAAAAATTGATTAATTTTAAAGCGCATTGCTATTGGCTAACGCATTTGTGGCGTACAAATCCTGTAAACAGGTTTACCTTCCGTTTACATGAATGCGTGTGCTATACTCATTATTTACTACTTTTTCATGATTTTTATTTGTTTGATAGTCTACAAGATTAAATTTCACCCAGTTCCCCATATGTTTTTGCAGCTAAAATAAAATGACTACTATAAAATGTCAACCACAGATATACCTACTCTTGGAATCAGTAGTTATATAGAGGTAGTTTCCAAGGAAATGTAGACGTAGTTTTTTGAATAATTGTAAGTGCTTGTAAACATGTATTATAATTTAATAAATATAATTAAGACAAAGTGTTTCATTTTTATTAACCCTCCATTAGTCACGTATACGTAGGTTCAGTGGACCTATACCGCCTTTCTTTGATTATATTTCAAAATCTAATTAGAATATAGGCTGTACCTCCGTGGCATTTCAAAATAGTTGATTTTACATTTACTGGCATAATTCGCATAATGACAACGATCTTAGTTTCTTGGTAATTGATAATGAGTAAATGTGTCGTTCGTTAGGTTCGCTGGACAGACGTGTTTCCAAAACAACACAAGCAAATGTAGACTCAGATACTCACTAATTTTGTTATCGTAATAAAAATATATTTCTGAACAAAGTCGTCAAAGGTTTTTCTTTTTTCATCCTGAAAAGTTTCGGTAACCAGAAACAAAGAAACAAGTGGTAATCCATTGAATTCTCTCGATACTTTCGAAATAACGAACAAATACATTGAATTTTATTTATAAAACATTCTTAATAATGTCAGAGAAATACGTATAGCTAAGCATTTTCAGCACTGGAAGTTGATTTTATTATAGATTAACAAACAATATCAAAAATTAGCTTTAGGTCCACCGGACCTAACGTGACTAATTACGTTACACCAATGGACGCGCCTAATGGAGGGTTAACAAATATTACATGTGTAATTGAAAAATTCATTAAAGCGTAAAGCAATTGTAAGTGTATGGACCCACATCGATGTGATTTTCACAACAATAAAGGGATGATGCAGATACTTCTTTAGGGTCACGTCTTTCAGCCCTTGGCCACATTTTCCTTTCTTTTGGCTATTTAGGAACTTGTATAAACACTTTTTCTGGTGTTTTTATAGATGTATTAGGGCTTACTCAACTGAATTTTTGTATAAGATAAATAAGCGTAACCTTGGCATCTAACAGTAAACAAGATTATGACGTCACAGCGCCGGCCATATTTAAAGCTTCGTTTTAGCGCGAACGAAGAAAGTAGGTATATTATTTTTTTTGCTGTAAAAATAATTCTTATTTGAAAAAGAATGTATGTATATAGATAAAGGGAAGCATTAATTGTTAAATATAAATCCCGCCTACAAAACCAGCGATTTTAACCTCTCTCGAAATAAATTTCAAATATAATTTGCCTCGCACTGACGTCATGCGCGGCTTTGACGATATTTTTTGGTTTTGAAACAAGCATACCTGTGTCTGTGTATCCTGGATTATTCCCTATTCTAAGCAATGTTTTCATTAATGTATTAATTTTAGTTAAATGTGTTTTATAAAACAGCAATACCTAAATGAATATTTAGCTGCGTTACTTTTTAGCGTATAAGAAAACGGAATTTTTCAACAGACTTAGACTTAAACCGCCTTGAATATCATGTAAATCCGTGCATGTTGAGTACCTACTTTAAATAATGCAACCGAAATGAAACTATATCATGAGGGCTATAATCTGACGATGATTTTGATATTAAGTACATCACACACACGCATCTTACAAAGCCACGTTACGCATCTACATAATTAAATCGAATTTATATTTTATTTTGTGTTATCTTTTAATTCCATATATTTTTGTACCTACAAGTCAATAAAACGGGCATGAATTAAAATTTATGGAATTATAAAGATAAGTGCATAAAAAATATAATACATATGTATTAATTCAATATATTTCATCTACTTGTAAGGAGCCCAAAATCTAGTACATAGTACCAAGTAAAATTATACAAAAAATACAGGGTGTTCCGCAAGCATGTAACAAACAAATGTTGCGCCTTTTTACAAAAACTCCTGTATCTAGCTTCTTAAAATGTTTCCGTTCGTTTCTTCAAATGATTGGTGTTTTAATTTTGTCGCTATTATATATTATTTTCTTGTACAGAAATGTAATCACGTTTCACTGCTATGAATCTGCTTATACCATACTTCAATAGTTAAAGCGGTAAACATTTAAAATCACAATTGATTCCGAAGGAATTTATATTTGGAAATAAGTTTTTTTTTGTTTACATAGCTTCATAAAATGTAAAAAGAGTTTAAGATATACACATCCCCTATATTTCTTACATCTAGCCATTTGTTTGACTACTACGTCTTCAAATAATTACGAACTTAATGAAAATATGTAGTATGGTGACGCGCTATACACGTATTATACAATGCGAGCAACAATGATTGAAAGGTCCCAAGGGCCTTAAAAGACGTAGAAATAATCAACATAATCTCTCTGTGTCATTGTGTAAAATATAAACAGACATTACATTATGGGTAAAGGTCTAATTAGAGGATAGTTTTGATGAAATTAAAAAGAAACATAGAACCAGCACGCTTCAAACATTGTTGCTCGGTCTGTATTTAGATGTTCCTACGATAACCATATATCATTCATCATTCTAAAGAAAATTAAGTATAATACATAAATTTCAGTATCAGGTGCAAATATAACGTTACGTCACCCTTTACAAAATAATTTTAGATATGATTAACCTAAAACGATCCATACAATAATGATTGTACATTTTGTACGTAACAGAAAGGCGCAATTCTAAATACTCTTCTATATAGCCCCTATACAATAAATGCATACAACAAATATGTTACGTAATCATCTGACTTGCATTTCGAATAGATTGCCAAGTATAAATTGTCGTTATGTGTATACGATTAGTCAAACTGTTGTGTCAGAACTTTAGAAAAAAAAATTATTTGTAAATTTTCAGTCTATCAATGTTGTGTTTTAATGTACGTTTGCGCTAACAACCTGTACGCATAATGACATAATCGAAACAATTATTTAAATCCAAATCGTTAGACGACGATCTTGATATAACGGAGAGGTTTCATGAAGAAAAAAGTAGCATATTGGCTACTAATCCAATCAAAAAAAAAAGATATCTTTGTGGAATATAGACCGAAATCTCCGAGGGACTACTCGTATATGAATTATAATCATTGTTGCTCGCACGTTATTTGCACTAACATTGACAACGAGGATACGATCTCCATTTCTAAGAATTATCCCTCCACCTTCCTCCTAACATACACGTTTACAAATAAAGATTACGAATTCTTTTAGAAGAATATGTTGATTTTTCATGAAACGCCTTGCACTTAACAGCATCTCATAAATGAGACCAATTTTGCATTTGATGACATATACATGTAACGGTAAACTTTGTTATCATGGATTTCCGTAACCTGTAACACTATTTTTATTGTACATTTACACTTCTGATAATCAATGTCAACTGAAAAGTCTGTTCAGCCTAACAGCAGAAGTTTTCTTCTACATATATAAATAGTATGATTTATATTCTGGGAGAGTATTATAATAGTAGAACACTATTAACTTCTGCACAACCTAAAGAAATAATCTCTAAAAAACTACGAAAAAAAAGTCGATAGAAGAGGAAATATTATCTATTCAGAAATGGCAGCACGCAACCAAATCATTTGCAAAATTAAAACAGTATACCTAAAAATAAGTATGTAATACTATTATTATTATTATTATTATTAAATGTAATGAATCAGACTTCAAGCGGCATGGCCTTCCGCAGGTATTCGACGTATTTGACTACTCGCACTGGGCGGCTCTAATTAGAATTAGAGACGGATACCAAGCAGGTAAATTTCAGGTAGAAAGATTCGCAAGAAATGTAAAGCGATATATTATAATTTCATTTACAGTAGTTGCGTTTACTCTTTATATTAAGAAGTAATGCTGACTAGAATTCTTAACTAGATTTCGTAAGTGTAAGCTGTTTCTTTGGCAAAAGTAAATATTGTTTGCTATTATACATAAGTATATAGATAAAACATGTATGTTTTACACATGTAAATTTTCAATAATATACTTTTTAATATAACACGATTTTATTTACAGAAAAACGAATTGTTCTCGATGCCTTATTAAGAAACGATTTCAAAGAAGTAGAAGTTTAAAGAAATTTATTATTAATTTTTTAATATTTACTCAATCACAAAATAATGAATTTACCTAGTTTTAATTTATTAAAACATAGGTATAATAAATGTATTTTTCTAACCATTATGAAAATTCACATTTAATTCGTGTCAAGTAATTATAATCTCTTTTTGCTTTTACTACTATATCTATTTTTATGATTGGATATTATATTTACTAATTTCTTTCGCAGTGTGTTTTGTGTATGTGATTCTACTGAATTTTGAATAATATACTCTACACTACAAATTAATTCGTCTAATGAAATATTGTTATCTACTAAAAATTCTGGGCCTAAAGTTATATAACTAATATAATAGATTACCAACCTCTTCGTTATCTTATAAAATTAGAGAGTTTCCATGTACTTGTGAAGTGTAGTTGTTATGTTATGTGGTATAATAACTACCTATTACTCTTATATTCCTAATCTCTTTAAAATTACTGTAAGTGCATTAATTATTCAAACGATTAAAATTTCTTAACAAAACTAATGGTACACTCTCTTTCTAAAGTAATGTCTCCCCCAGCCAGCGGGTTCATATCAATAACGTCAGAATGGAAAGCCCACAATAGACGCGTTTTATTGGAGTTTGATGCATTACATTTGCCCTCGATAGTACATACATATATACATACAGGTAGTCAAGCAAGAGGAAAATAAAATCATATCTTAATTAAAGTGATTTTTCAAATGCTTAAAGCTAGAGTTCTAAATAGCTACACTATGGTACATGCATACAATAAACGAAAAAATAATTCATTTACGAATGACAGTTATCAAATTACTACATTTATGTAACTGTTCTGTATTTGTAAGGCGCAACCAAAGAAAATCGCCATTGTAAAGATGAAAACACATGTCACTATTCACGCTATAGTTTATGTAAATTATAATTAGCTCGTACACGTACAACTATTGGTTATTTGTGTCATTAAGTTAGTATAATTAACTTTAACGAGTACCACCAGTAGTTGTTATTTTTACAGCGCGTTTATTGCTCAGGTAAAGCTTTGTATGTTCCAATACACATTAATTCTATTCAATATTTCAACTAATCGTTATTGCCTCATCATTGCATAATCACAAAACAGCACTAGTATTTATCAATTTATATTACTGATGCCAAAAATATCTTGCCCAAGTCTTTATGTACATCCTTCAGCAATACAATGAATATCAGGATAGTTGGCATAAGAAGTTCAAGTAAGTATTACAAAACTAAAGAAAGTGACTTTATTACAAAAACAATTAGGTAACTTAGTACTTATAGAAATAAATCACATGAAGTGAGTACTTTAGATATTGTTCAATCTTTTACTTGAAAATGTCATATGAAACAGGGTGATAGAAAGAAATGTAGGCCTTTATGCATGCTTTTAGTAACATTCTTGACTTCAAAATATCGTTATCAACACTTTTATTATCAGAATACGAAAAAGGTTTCAATGAAATTAGAAAAACTAAAATTAGAAAGCTACACAGCTTTTGGTATGAGATTAACAAATACATATCTCATAATATTATGTCATATTATGGAAACAAAAAGTTGTAGCAAACGGATAAAATCGATCGATACATGCAAAACTATTCCCTGGAAACCTGAAAATTCGGTAGTACAGCATATAGTCCGCAGAGGTTTAAATCTCAGCACAAATCAGTATTAGCTATTTTTTTTAAGTAGAACACCTATATATTTTTAAATGCCTCTTAAATGGTTAATGAAAACATCGCAAATCATCTTAATTGAAATCAATGCACCATCATGCTTTGCTATCAGGCATGAACTAGGGGGCGTCAGGAACGCAGCAGAAGAGGAACCGGTATACGAAAAAAAATCAGTGGGGTGCAGGATCGCCAGATTCGATTTATGGCAACAAGAGACCGATTCTCCAGTAGCAGATCAATTAACGATCAATTACTACCTAATTAAGGTCACCCCATAGCACTTCAAACGGTTTACCGCGAATCAGACCTTTTGGCTCGCATTTGTCTCGGTCACATCTTGTGTTACCACTACAGCTCAACACCGACAGCAGTGTTTGGAGTGATGTAGGTTGCGACTATACAGTAGTCTCTAGTGATGAATTCCAATTCTGTTTGGGAATGCATCATAGGAGTCAAACAAAGACGTGGGAAACGTCGCAATGATTTTGTGTTGCAACGCATGTGCACCAAACTGTGGGAATTATGATATGAGATGCTATACTTTCTGGGAGTAGATCTCGCTTGGTATTCGTCCAACGTAATATAAACGCCCAGCGATATGTGAACGAGGTGGTAGAACCCCATATTTTACAATTTCTTCGACAATTGGAAACACCACTTTTACAGCAAGATATTTTTCCATGGCCACCCCGATTTCCGGATCTTTCGCCCATCGAGCATGTTTGAAACCTTCTGGAGAGAAGACCGCGAAACTCACTGCATCCTTCGCAGACGATGCAACCTCTTCAGCAGGAATTACAAATTGTTTGAGGCACAGTACCTGAAGATGAAACCAACTATCTGCTAGAACTCAATACCGCAAATAGTGGAGGTGTGTGTATCCAGTAGGGAAGGACTAACCAATTATTAAAAAAGAATTCTTTATATTTTGCTCTTATTTTAAAACATTTAATTCATCGCTACCTTCTAATAGTTAAAGGTTTCTACAAAGTTTGGTCGCAAAATTCCTACCGCCTTGCAGTTCCTAACACAAAAAACATATCAACAGAAAATGCGGAATTTACCTAATTTGTCTTTCATAGCAGTTGATGTGCTGCTATAAACAGTTTCTATCTAATCAACAAACAGTAGGTAATTGTTTCAACTTATGTACACTCATGGAAAGTAAAGATTGGACACTTTCAATACTTTGTTATATAGAAACTGTCCAATCTTTACTTTCCATGAATGTACTTTCTAATGATAGAGAATTACACTTATACTACGAAGAACACGACACTAAAGTTATACACTACTGCCTAATTATAAGTAGAAACGTGATGTGTGTAATGCGCTAATGTGTACCAACTTACTTGCAAACTAAACCAAGTCCAAATTTATAGTTTATATCGGGATACACTTATACAAGTATGCCGCGGTGCATCTTATGCATAGGTCACTGCAAAGCATTAATTGTAATATACAAAACCAGCGACCTCTTGTTCATATGTTTCTCTTGTTTATATGTAAGATTGTGCCGACAGTTTATATGAACGATACATTTGGGCCTAAATGGTGTCGTATTTATAAAACAAAAGCATATTTACAAGGGAACACCAGCGGATGTCCCCCTCCGATTTCGATGAAATTTTACAGATAGAAAGAGTACCTCAAAATAAGAGACATGTATTTTCTTTTATCTGCGTATCCGCACGATTTTGGGGTACAGCCCGCTCCAAAGTTTGGCCGATTTTTCCATTTTTGCAAATATTTCCTAAACTATAACAGATATTAAATTTTCTTCTTAACATAATTTGCAGCATAGTATGTGGCCCTAAGGGTGGCGTCGTCCGTATTCGCAAAAAGTTAATAACGGGGGACCAGGTACACCATACCCTCCATTTTTTTTTAATTTTTTGTTTTTCTTATTCATCAAAAGAAGGCCGCTTTCACATAGAATACGATGATATATAACAAGTTTAGAATATTAATAATTATAAAAATAGAAAAATAATAATAAAGCTTCAAAATTAATGAAGTTATCTATTGATATACAGTAAAAGTTCCTTATTCGCGGGGGATACGTTCCGTAAAAATGCCGCGAATACAGAAACCGCGAATGCGGAATGGCAATTTATATATGATTAAAGGGGATGCGTTCCAGAATTTCAAAGTAATAACAAAATAAATACATATCTTAATTTTATTTGTATATGTATGTATAACTACATAGTTTAACACACTACAAGGTTTAGAGAATATTTGTAGTGAAGTTGTGTAACACAATGAAAATTAGACACCAAGCACTTTCGGCTTATTCAACTCAAAGTGGTCGTAGGTTTGCGAATTAATGCCAGGATGTTACTCTAAAAAACAATAATATACATTTATGATAACTGCTTATTTTATTTATGCTATCGAACTTTATTGCACTATAAATTAGTTTGTATTTGTATGTGTTATCATCAGCTTTAGAACCGCGAATAATGAATTTTTTAGCCGCGAATACAAGAAGTGGTCTCAAATGTTTCATTCGCGAATAAAGGAACCGTGAATAAGGAACTTTTACTGTAAATCAAATGAACTATAACAGATATAATTTTCTTTGCTTAACATAATTTTCAGCATAATACATGCTACATACCCCCCATTTTTTTAATAATTAATTTTTTCATTATTCATCAGAAATAGATCGCTTTTACATAGAAAACGGTGATGTATAATAAATTTAGAAAATTAATATTAGTAATAAGAATAACTAAATATAAATAAATTATTACTAATTTTAATTTTCTAAATTTATTATACATCACAGTTTTCTATGTAAAAGCATCTTTTTTTGATGAATAATAAAAAAACTAATTATTAAAAAAATAGGAGGTATGGGGTACCCTATCTCCCGTTATTAGCTTTTTGTGAAAATATCTACCTTGGGACCATGTATTATACTGGAAATTATGTTAAGAAAAGAAAATTATATCTGTTATAGTTCATTTGATTTATATCAATAGACAAGTTTATTAATTTTGAAGCTTTATTATTATTTTTCTACTTTTACAATTTCTATGTAATAGTATTCTATGTAAAAGCGGCCTTCTTTTGATGAATAAGAAAAAGAAAAAATGCTAAAAAAATGTGGAGTATGGGGTACCCCTTCCCCAGTTATTAACTTTTTGCGAATACGGACAACGCCACCCGTAGGGCCATGCAATATGCTGCAAATTATGTTAAGAAGAGAATTCTGTTATAGTTTAGGAAATATTTGCAAAAATTCAAAAATCGTGCGGATACGCAAATAAAAAAAATACTTGTCTCTTATTTTGAGATACTCTTTCGATCCGTAAGGTTTCATCGAAATCGGAGGGTGACACCCGCCGGTGTGCTCTTGTTAGTGCAACTACGCAATAGTTACATACAAAGACATAAAAGCCAGACGCTTATTGGAAGTTCCCATTAAGTACACGATTTTTCTGTCCGTAAAAATTGTTTTTTTGAATCAAAAACATATATTAGAAGCTACTAACAAGCTACAAAGCAAATATGTAGTTCACTTCCAAACTAATTCAAACCAGATCGTATAATAGTGTACTAATGTGTGAATGAATTAATATTTCTGATAAGAGATAACTTAGATGTGCAATTTAAGATAAGCACCCAATTTCGACATACTAACTACACAGCTTCCTACATTAAAGGTACCGTGTACGACCGATCTATGTTCATTCATAAAAAACGATCGATATGTTACTATGTCTATATACATTACGCAAAGTGTACATGCTAATGCACGTGAAGATGATAGAATGCGTGATTTAGTTATGTGTAAGTTGCGACTGAAACCAACACGAGTTACATGCACGGCTCCAGCGTTAGCGCAGCGTGACCTTGATATGACGATGTGAAACGATATTAATATCCTTACTTCCATGTCACACCGTGTTCATGTTACTCAGCTAACATTGAATGCGTTGCGTAATGCATTGAAATGACGGGAAAGTTTACTCTTTTTTTAGTTCAACTACCATAATAATGGCCGAAACAGTGAAAACAGTTTGGCTTTCTGACTAATGCCTGGGAAACCACCTATTAGATTGCTCACATATACGATCTAGAATTATCTAAAGTTAGTAGTAAGTAGTACTTACGTTTCTAATAACATTTAGCATATTACTTATACTAAAAACAATGAAATAAGCGTGAAACTCTCTGTATAATTCTAGCGCTACCTACTCTTAGAAATACATATTAGGTTTCAATAAACGATTGAAATACTATCCAACAGAATAGGTACCGCTATATACGAGTGCGTATAGCGCAGAAACAAAACCACCTTCATAATAGCTGGTTCCTCTTTGAAGTATGTATGTACTAAAAATTATATTCATTTTCTGATCGTTTAAAATTTCCGCATAATTAGGAACAGTTAATAAAAGAAATAGCTAGTACGTAGCATCATAACTGGTGAGAAAGTTATTAGGTATAGAGTTCACACAACTGATAGTAAGTTATCAAGAAAAAAATAAAAAGTATTCCTTGACACGGCCTTTTGTGGTACCTATTATAACATAAGGAAGAAAAAATAAAAAGGTATTCTTACAAGATCCTATTTTCTTTAAATGAATTCTACAACACTATCAGTTTTGCTACACACTCTAAAATAGTTACGGATATCCATCATGTTTCAAACCATAATATTTTGACTACTTACTGCGTTTTACAACGTAATTTAAGTTTTTGACAGTAGGCGTTTCTTTCATCTTTTGGCACAAATTTCTTGAGCTTCGATCACTTGTGTCAATAATCATAATATTTTTAAAATTATTTGGACATAAAATAACTTAACCTAAATCGTTATTCTGACCTTTCGTTATATTTAACGGTATTAATTATTAGAAAATGCTTTATTTACGAACCTAACTGCATAAGAAATGACCGCAATTTTTTCAAAAGAAAGTGATTTTAATTCTTAAAGTTTCTAAACATTAAAAGTTGAAAATACTTACTCATCAAGTAAGAGAAATATTTTAAATTATTATAACTCTTCAACAATTACGTTAGTAACAAAAAATAAACCACATCTACATACTCACTTAAGGAATGGAATTTCAATGGAGAAACATCGTTGGATTACGAAGATTTCACACGAGCATGGTTTTGAGAGAGTTTGATATAAAAATTTCAAAGAAGTCTGTAACTGACTTGCAAGAATCAGAAAGAACAAGAATAGGCAGAGGTAATCCACTACCAATCAACAGTACAAATGCGATATCCAAGTGATTGCAAGTGCTTGATTTGGAAAGTTTTACGCAAAATTCAAAAATGTAACCATATAAACTTAAAATGCTGTTTGAATTAAAGGAGGCAGATGTGGCTACTAGGTACGATCTTTCTATACGAGCAATGGCTCAGATGAAAATGGAACTCGAATAATATATTATATGGTCAGATTAGGAAAATTTTACTCTGAATGGTGGAGTTATCATTGGTCCGTATATCTACTATGAAATGCAGAATAGAGAAGCCGTATCTGTAACTGCAGACAGTGAACGATACTTGCAAATGTTAAGATATTATGTTATTCCAGAACTGCAAATAGAGCACTGCGGAATTGAACCGACCAGTCAGGTAATTGTTAACCAACACTTTTCAAAATCGTGTGTTAAACAGATTTTGCAAATTCATGGCCTGATCTTAACCCAGCGGATTACTAGCTGTGAAGTTATTTAAAAAGTTTAGTGATCAGAAGACAAACAACGCTACAAGAACTAAAAGATAATATTACGGAGCAAATTGGTACAATTCAACCAGAATTGTACAGAATGCTGTGTACAATTTGGAGGAAAGGTTGCAAGGTTGCAACAAGAGAATGGAGGTCATACTGAACAATTGCCGTAACTGGTTTTGGGCATACTAAATTCCATTTCTTAAGCAATTGAATTTCGTTTATTTATTGTTATTAACTTAATGGGCTAAAAAGCTTTAACAATTTTAGATATACATATCTTTAATTTTTTGATAACTCCATATGGTAAAGTAAATTATGTATTTCTTACTCGCAAATTCGTCTGATACGGAATCAAATGTTTTGGATTGGACCTTCGGAATGTAAACTTCGCAGTGATGAATGTTTCGTGGTTTCGTCCAGTATTATTCGTAACCATTTGGCAATAATCCTTGATATTTATTTGTTTGTTTTGTATTATGTATTACATTCAACCTGTAATCGGATAAACGTCATACATAAAAGAACTATTACATACATACATAAGACGTAGTACTCAAAACAAGATACAGGATAATTCCTTGCGAAATAAGAGCGACTTCATAAGAGCAACAGGGAAGAAAATAAAAAATCAGAGGATCCTTATAAGTACATAGTTCGTGCTTTAGTTTCTCAGGAACCTATACCCCAAGTTAAGAAGATAATTAATGAGATGGCCCAACAGCCTCTATCAACTGCAACCTCTAGGTCAATGATGGTTCTCTATTCTCTAAACGAGCCGATATAGCTTTGTCTTCATAGAGACTTCATTTAGCTAGCCTTCCTTGGCTACCGTGCGCCAATACATTCCAGCCTTCGTAAAGCTATTCCCTTGCATTGACATTCCATATGTTGCGCGGTCTGTTCCTCTATCTAATAAATTCTGCGCACAAGCATTTACCGTCAGACCAAAGTTGGTCATATATTTTGGTGAGTCTACCATGTCCTATTAGTAGACATATAATTAATCTCACAGTTCTGCCTTTGTTCAGGAGTCTTCTGTGGGTTTAGACATACATTTCTTAACCTGTTTCTGTCTTGGGGAGCTTTTTCATCATTCTAAAGCTTTATCTACTGACTATTTCCCAATGGTTTCGGCTAATCTCTTTTCGTGATTTCACACGATGAAATAAGCACGATAAATTGTTTGGACGCTCCTTCCTTTGCCAGGGTATTCGCCTCCTCATTACCTTGAATACCGTCCTGTCCTGGTACCCAAACTAGAGTCACTTTACTGTGCTCTTCTAGGATGAAATTTTTGTGACGCCAAAGGTTTTTAGCAGTGATTCATGGTCAGTGAAAGTGATTATGTACTTAAGTTCTGTCTCTTGGCTTAGTAGTAACTATTTCTGCCTCAAAAAAACTGCAGTTTCTATGCCTCCAAGAAGCAATCATCTCAAACAGAAAAATGAAATGAGTAAAGTAAAGGAGAGTTTACAACTGACGCCAGTGTGGAACTGGTGGTTTAAATTAGAAACTAGAGCAAAGGATAATTGTTGCCAGAACAAATGACCAACATATTTGGTGTTTATAGGACTAGACATTTTCCTTGACTTCATGCATCATGTGATATAATTATTTCTTATGTGATCATATAATCCTAACAGTCAGGACAAATATGTGAGATGGTGGAGCAATATGATTCAAATATATGAGGGACTCATATGATACTATGGGTAGTCATGTGTAGAGATTCGCTTTGGCAATCGCGCGAATCTGAGATATAATTAGTAATAAGCAATATTTGACTAATTGAACTGACTTCAAATAAAGTCTGCTGTTGTTATTGGTTG
>ML219642.1:0-32541 GCA_004785975.1 Popillia japonica | reverse complement strand
CGTGTGTTAGATGAACGAATGTGAGCGATTAGTTGGTGAGTGTGTGACGATGATCGTGTTGGAAGGTTGTGTACTGAATGTATGAGAGTGATGTTAGAATGAAAGTTCTCGATGGTCTTTTGGGTGTTTCACAGTCTGTTACAGGTCACGGGTGAAGCGACAACGACTTCTAACGACGGAGTTAGTTTGTACCAACATTTACGAAGCGTCTACCTTCTCTACTCTTCTTAGATACGAGCTCTACGATATTTTTTTAGATTAATTCACCGAAAAATGTTTGCTTAGTCAACGATTAGTATTTTTATCTTTCGTTGTCACTGTTGGTGGATTAACTAAGCAAATATTACGTTTAATATTTAAATTCATATTAATGTAAAGGTTAACAATTATTGGATTACTTACGAAAATCTAAATTCATTATTATGAGATTGCTTTACGAAGCGAATATAGTTCATATTCGTTTTGTACGTAAATATCCAGTAATTGCATACCTATTGCAATTTATGACGTATGTACTGTTTTAGTGTAATATTTGTGTGGGGCTCACCTCTTGCACCCTTCTACCTTTTCGGTGGTGGAGGACAATTGGTGGGTCAGCGTGAGGGAGCCAGGAAATGAGGTCAACGATTTGTTGGCTTTATATCTTGGCGGGTAAGTGGAGGGGCCTCAATAATTTTGTATTAAGTTGTAAGTTAGCGAAGTATAAAGCTTTAGCTCTAGTATATGGAAAAATATACGTACATGAATTGTACATAATAAAATTTATATTTGGGGCTCGCCTCTTGCGTCCTTTTACCTTTTCGGTGGCTGGAGACAATTGGCGAGTCCGGGCGAGGACCCCGAGCGATTAGGTTAACAATTTGATGGCTTTATCTCTTGGGGAAGGTGGAGTAAGTGGAGGTATTTCAATAAATTGTGAAGCTTCTTTCTTGCGAAAATATAGATTTTTAAACTGTTATTTCTTTTATCGGTAAGCAAAGCTGTTAGATTATACGTAAAGCATTTTCATTCTATGCCATCTTGAGAAACGTTCTTAATAAATAATTTCTATGAATCTCTGTTTGGAAGCAGTCAGGTGTGAGATTTATTAAAGTCCGCAATAATAATATTAAATTAGTTTCTTATTATCCGAAATTAGCTAGAAATTAATCGATTTGGGGCTACGCTAGATGCTGACCGAAATAATGCATATACTTCATTAGTGTGTTGACCGCAAGCTAAACAACTCGTTAGCATCTAAAATGAAATATATGTACTTATATCTGAAGACCACATTCTCGTAACGGGGATCAGTTTGTTTAAGATTTTGGGTAAATTTACGTCCTACAAATGGCAAACGCCAATCAGATGTTACCGTAAATAACTTATTTGATTCTAATGCATCATTTAAATTTACCGCCAAAATAACTGTCAATTTAATTTGCCTAATGTGAAGCGCATTTTATCGTTTGCTCCTCTTAATAAAAAAACAAGGTATAGAAATCGATAGTTTTCATAATACATCCTGGATCTCCCTCTTTAAAACGAACCCTTAATAGAGTAGAAAAAGCAGCAGCGTAAGCTTTATGGAAGTAGCTAAAAATATGTACTTCCTTCTACAGAGTTTGAAATAACTAATTTTATGCGTAACAGACTGTGTTCTAAATTTGATTTTATGGCTTCCAATATTTAAATTTAGTACAAAAAAGTCCTTTTGTTTATCTATGGCCATTATCAAGTGCAGAATTATAAATCCAGACATGTCTTTGTTGGCATAAATTATTAAAGGTCTGGAAGTGACAAATTCATTGATTTCATTAACGCAATGATTATCTTTCAAGCTTTACTTAAATCTCAGTTATCGAAACATAAGCTGATGACTATGTATTATATGTGATTAGATTTGAGATTTCAGTTAAACTTGACCTTGAAGCTCGTCATTGTTTTGACGAAACGATACAAGATAATCATATGTGACTTATGACTAAATTTGCCTCTTCAAAGGTTTTTATAATTTATTAGACAGCTTTTACTTAAAAATGTCCAGTTGATGATGGTCTTGGAGCGAGAAAAGATTTTGTGCTAAATTTAAATATTGAAAGTCACGGCAAACTAATAATTATATATATATATATATATATATATATTTATATAAATAATGAAAATAAGTATATATATGTCGGTGGCAAACAGTGAAATACGTCAATCACTGTAATGCCTAGCTAGTACAGGGTTTGCCGGGAAATAGTGAAACCACAGTATAACCAGTATGGACATTTGACCAATTTTCATGGCATCGGTTTTTGTGCGCAGAAGCGAATAGTTCATCTTAACAGTATGGCGGATTGTTTATGTTTTGTGTTTTGAGAATAATTTAACGCTCATAATTATTTATCGTGCTGTTTGGTAAAGAAGTGTTCGGTGTATGTTATACTATTTTTGTTTATATATGCATATAGTGTAGTGCGTAACGTGTATATAGTAAAGGAATAAGTGTAATCAGCTGTGTACTTTTCGAAATTTGGTTTGTTTTATGTATCTTATTACTAAACCTTTTTAGCTTCAATATGCATGTAATAACATACTTTTAATATTACAACTTTTGCGTTTATCTTCCATTAATCCTTCCAATTAAATTGAATAAATAATTATATTGTATAAACAAGGGTATTATTTACAGGCGGTAGCATTTAGTTACTTTTATATATCACTACGATGAAGTTAGATACAGAATAAAGTGTTGTTCAGAAGACGGTGTGTATTTTATTCCGACCTACTCTGGAAATAAAAGTAAGCCGGCGAGGGTTACATTTCCTTTTTACAAATCAACGTTACTTTTTCAATTATCAAAATAATTAGCATTTTCCCGGTTTCGCATACATTCAATTTTATTGATTTGGTCATCCTGTTAAGATGCCCCTGACTTCACTGTATACTTAGAGGCTATTCAAAAATATACATAAAAGATCAAAGGTGCCGACACAAATGTCCATACTGGTTATACTGTGGTGAAACCGACGAAGATGTTCAGAGTTTGACTAGCGATTTCAGCTGTTACCGGTAACAACTGAACTATTTTAGGCAAACGCCGGAACAGGCCATGCGAGTTATAGTTATAACGCTTGCCTAATTCAGTTATTTGCCGTAATAAGGAATTTGTGGCTTTATAATCCAATACTGTAAGACAATGGAAAGAATAAAATGTATACCATTTTTTTCCAAATTTTTACTGACAACAAAAATATATATAAATTAAAAAAATAATTAAACATTACAATTTGGGATGTTAAAATAACAGATCAATTTGTTGTTTTATGATAATTCATCCAGACCCTGAGCATATTTTCTACGTCTTGATTGCTGCCTTCGATACTTCCTTGTGATTGCGGATGGCTTGGACGACCGTTGTACGATGTAAAAGAAATTCCAGGAAGGCAAATTGTCATTAAAAAGCAAAAAAAATTACCATGACCCTGTCAGTATAATTTGCTATGAAGATATATTCAACATTCTGTTTGAAATTCACGGTAACGTAGGTCATGGAGGTAGAGGTAAAATGCTCCACGCGTTACAAAAAAAAACATGATATCGCAAGATATGCCGTTGAAAAGCTTCTAGACATGCGAAGTTGGCCAAAAGAAAAAAAAAAACAAGAGCCATGCCAATTTAACAATAAAACCTATCACTTCGAAAAATTTTAATTCTCGAGGACAGATAGATTTGATGGATGTTCAGTCGTGTCCAGACAATAATTACAAGCGGTTATTCAATTATCACGACCACTTCACAAAGTTTTTGTTTTTACGACCTCTCAAATCAAAGACTACGAATAAAGTAGCAACGGAGTTACACAAAATATTTTTGGAAATTGGAGTACCTAGTATACGTCAGAGCGACAACGGATGTGAATTTACAAATTCAGTGATTTCGCAATTAATTAGAATGTGACTAACATTAAAACTTCATCACAAGGAAGTATCGAACGCAGCAATTAAGACGTAGAAAATATGCTCGTCTTGTCCTTTAGTTACTGTTCTCCTCTTTGAAATCATATCATTCATACTTATGTCACTATGCGCCGTGGTATTTTAATCGTTTTGGTAGCACACAGTGTGAATCTCATTGAGGCACATGGGCTCTGACCTCAAGATGCCAAAATATTAAAAAAAAAAAAATATATGCTCGGGGACTGGATGTATGATCATAAAACAACAAATTGGTCTTTTAAGATCCCAAATTGTAATGTTTAATTATTTTTTTAATTTATATATATTTTTGTTGTCAGTAAAAATTTGGAAAAAAATGGTATACATTTTATTCTTTCCGTTGTCTTACGATATTGGATTATAAAGCCACAAATTTATTATTACGGCAAATAACTGAATTAGGCAAACGTTGTAACTACGACTCCCGTGGCCTGTTCCAGCGTTTGCCTAAAATAGTTCAGTTGTTAGCGGTAACAGCTGAAATCGCTAGTCAAACTCTGAACATCTTCGTCGGTTTCACTATTTCCCGGCAAACCCTGTACTAGCTAGGCATTACAGGGATTGCCGTATTTCATTGTTTGCCGCCGACATATATATTATATTTTAATGCTATTTTTTGATATTTGAAAAAATAACGGTGGAATGTTAAATCAAGAAATTGAGCAATTTGAAATTATATATTTATAATAATAGTTAATAGGTAATAGTTTTTAAAGGTAATATACGTCAATGTAGACATATATGGGTTTTTTGAACGCATCATATAATCCTAATTGGTTAATATAACATTTAACAGTCTTGTATAATTTGATTTAAACCTACAGAGTTCATAACATTGCTAACACCACTGGTTTGAATATCATTATAATTGATTATTGTAGCGTGACATTAAGCCAGCTAAAGTCCGCATAAACTTTCTCCAACAGTTGTCTCTACAATAATTTTTTTAGCATTTTGTCAAATATAAGATCATGATCATCGCAAGAGCCAAGAGACTTCAGATCCCCAATACCTTTTCTGGGCCTACCTTGACCGAATTTTTGATAATGTAAACTAATGAGTGTAGAAATACATTTTTATATACATATATACATAATAGTCTATCAGTTTACAGTCTTCGGCTAACACATTACATCTCCATCAGCAACTATATGAATGACTAAAACAAAAACAAATTGTAACCAGAATTCTGGTTTATGTTTCTCTAATAATCCCTTCCGGGTAATGATTTGTTTTTTGCGGCCACTCAAACAAATGTTTGGTCAACTTGTTCACTTATAGATTATAAAATTTATTTAAGTACTGTTGTTCAACATCGACGACGACGACAGTAATCAATGTTATGAATAAATAATAAATTATTTCTTTATTTTAGGGTTGATTTTTTAAACACATTTTGTGCAAGGTAGCTTTTGCAGCCATTATCGATGCAAAATACAATATAGTAATTAGACAGAAAGTTACTTCTCACATGCAGAAATCTGTCAAGGTGGTTTACTATATACAAAGGAAGGACAGGAAGTTTGTGTAGATAGAAAATTCAATTTGTTTTTTACACTACGCTGATTATAATGTTAATATAGTCGATTTAAATCATTTACAACTGTTAAGTAACGGGTATAAAACATATTTATTATTTATTTATTAATTCTATTACGACAAATAAACTACTATTAACAATATTTTAGTTATAAAAATTGCAAATACTGACGCAAATCATAAGTGCACATAGAACGAAATTTAAACAGAGGAAAAAAGGTAAACGTGTAAAAGTGTAGAAATAAACGGCCAGTGCATCTAAAACCCACATCAGGCCCGAAACAAGCGAACAAGGTCCTGAAAACATTCATTAGTACAAGAACTGTCACCTGATAAAGGAGCAACCGTGTCGGCAAAGAGGTCCCACTAAATCTTGGCGAGTTTGTAGTGTTTGGACTGAAGCCGCCTGCCTAAAAGCCCCGTTGAAGTCAAGCGAGATTACCTTGAAGGTGGGCCTGTTATAGTCGTACACTGTCAAAACTATCAACCGCACGGAAGATGACTAACCTTTAAAGATAGCTTGGATGTTAAACTTACCAGGCGGTCGCCTTGTTTTGATTAGAATCTGTAAACATGGTCCTCTCGGTTTCTTCTTCTTCCAGTTTAAATTACCTGCTGTAGTATTTTCGTCTGATTGATAGCTTTCTCGTCATTGTGCACATGAAAAAAGGAGACCGCTAAAAGATATTCTCTTTTTTACGTTATTTCGCTATATTTAGTCGACCGACTGATAACGTTTAATTGGTATTTTATTTTAAGCGATCCAGACGCAGATTTTCAACGTATACAGTATGTGAAGTATCCACATATCATTTATGCATTATCTGGTACATGTATTATTTTTTTAACCTAATACTTACTTAGTATAAAGTTATTTGAAAATAAATTCCAACCATATCGCATGGATTCTAATCGTTTTGAATGTCACCTGTATGAATGGAATTTTAAATATAGGTTGACATTATCGTAAAATAACCGAATGACGTGGATATACATGAAATAGACGTAATGGATGAACAAATTCTGTAGGTACCTTATAGTACATCGTTTTTTATTCTTTAGATCTTCTTTCTATATTGAATATAGTTTTATAAATCTCTCTCATACAACACATACGTCAAGATAACATTTTTTCAGTTTATCTGTTGGAATTTCAGTGGTCAAGATACAATACAATACAATGTTATGTAGTAATAAACGTATCGTTTGTATTAACATTATATAAGAGTTAAATTAATTTTGGAGCATATTTTAATCCAATTAGAATTATATATAAATACCTAAAGAAACGATATTAGGAATAGACGAATATAATATTACAGATAAACATATGTAATTTTTTGCTAGTATTATAGTGGTATTAGAACAATATAGGCAATGATAAATATAATCCGGTTAATAGTAGTGGTGTTAAGAGCTAATTAAATGTATTCAATGTTTCTAAATGTCATTATTATGTTTGGATTAGATATATCCAGTTTGTGTGTTATCAGAAACCGTAATATCGATATCTGATGATCATATTAATATTAGAATTAAAGACTTAGAAGTTTATAATACTATAGACCGTTTAGAAACAAGGTGATTTACTATCAGACTACAATATATTTGGGCGTTTAAAATACACAAAAAATCCCTATAAAGTCATTAATTCTGAATAGTTCTGAATAGTTTGTTGCTAGTTCTAACTAAAGATGCCAATCGATTAAATTACCAAAACAATTATGACACCCATGGCATATACCATACTTGTATTGTTCTTAACGAATGTTAATGTTGCCAGCCTAATACTTTTGCTGTGGTAATTAAATCTGATTTTCTTAGATCAAGAAGTCTTTTATTACTGTTTGGCGAGCACTTGATAAGTTTCTTCGCCTATGTTTTTCTCCAGAGACATTCCATTTCTTTAGCTTCCCAGTCTTTAGTGTGTCCTGGAACCCACAATATCTGTGGCCAGTTGCGTCACATTCATCCGACATTCCCAGATCAGCTTAGATTCAAAGCTGTGAATGGATACAGCTTTCGAATCGGGCTGACTATCGGTACATATGTAGATGTTTGCATTCTCCAAGCATTTGCCTAGGTTTTCTCGGACGCAAAGGAGTTGGAGATGCTTCTAGGATTCTAGAGAGGTTGGCTCTCGGTCCATGAACGCCAACTCCTAGCCCCTTGCTATTCTTAAATCCGTCTGTAGACCAGACACGGGATCCGTGTTCAAAATTCTCAGAGCTTTATTCCTCACGGCTAGGAAATAGCACCCTGAATGGTCGCTCGTGATGCAATTTGACAGTCATGCTGTCCGTTGGCTTGTGTAAGGATTGAACTTCTTCTCAGAGGTAACCTAGAATCCTGTGTCCTCTTCAAATCGATGTGATGTACTCCGCTGGTGGGCACTTTAACTGTAGTTCTCTTAATTACCAGGTGCAGGGGTGTTAGTCCCAGTAATACCTCCATTGAGGAAGTTAGGCAGGCGCCGCTCTTGTGGTTTCCAGACCTACTAGTCGCTGCAGTTTCCGCAGCTTACTTTGCGCTGTCTTTTCATTGATTTTTGCCATCATACTAGGCTACCATGGATCTCACAACCATTTGATATAACCAGGATATAATTTTTGGTTTAAGACCCCAAGTTCTTCCAAAAGTTTCTGACACGACCAGAAAACCATTGTAGCTTTTTGGAGACCCCATGAAGATGGTGATTCCAGTTTAGTCTCCAATCGAGAGTAATCCCTAAATATTTGACTTCATTGGAGTAGTTTAGTTGTACACCATTTAGAAATATTGTGCCCAGCGAATACTTCGTTGTATTGGTAAATGGGGCAACAACGGTTTTACTTGGGTTGGCACGAAGTCGTTCCGTATGCAATACTTACGAAATTAATTTTTCAGCTAACATCTCGCAATATTAAAATTATCAGCTGTTTCATTGTATTTAGCACAAAGAAAGAAGCTTATGACCAATTTGTAAAAAAATCAAATAAGCTTCTTACTACGTCAATTTTTATTTATCAGGTGTTTTAATGTATCCTAACTTTTTAAATGCTATCTATCACAGTAAAAGATAGTGTGCTGTACTGTATCCTTCACACCTTCTGCGTTAATAACAATAATCAAGTATCATCCAAGATAACATGTAAGTATCTTACTGTTTTAGCAGGTGTTAAGAACACTCCACATGACGTTCTTGTTTACTCCTCCTCTGCTCCATTAGTAGCGTATTGGTATTCTGTGGTACAACCTCAAATGCATACTCCTTTCATCCACAGGCTTATCCGATTCCAGCCAAGTCATTGGTGCACTCTAGCGCCCCTTTTGCATTCTGAGACAGCTAAAGGTCTAAGAACTCATCGTGTAGAACTTTACAAGGAATTAGCTCCAATACAGATTGCCACAACGGTCTTAACCTTAACCTTGATGTGGTTGCTAGGGATAATATTGGTTGGTAAAGTTAAGTTGATTTGTACACGTAATTTTACATGTCCATCTGGTAGTAATAGAAAAAAAATTGGGTTGTAGGCATCCAGTCACCCAGTCACTGCCCCTTAACACCGTTTTGGCCAAAATGTGGGTGTTACCATAAAGGATAAGTTTCAGGTATAAACGATCAGAAAAAAAACATCTAGTACTTAAATGATTGCAATTATAAAATTCTGCCATTATTACTAATAAAGGATCAGAGATGAACATTAAAGATTGAGAATTACAGAAGGAAGTGGTAGTGGTAGTACCACTGGTTTAATCTGTACCCCTTACACAATCATATTTTCAATTTGGTTCTTGACTGTATGTTGTAATCTAATGCAATTATTCTTATATTTGCGTCAATTTTTGCACAGGTAGAAGGCTCTTGTCCGATTTACATTCGCTGATTATTCCGCGTCCATCGCATTTAATTTTACGCTAATAAAATTAATAGACCAAGATACGACGTTCTTATTCCTAGTTTGGCCGCAGGAACCTGAATGCTTATTACAAATCGTTTGCGTTTTAACGAATTAGAAACACCTTCCCATTGTTTTCGTGAATGGCAAAAAGTTACTAGCCATTACAGGTCGGCAAATTGAAAATCAAAGTACCTTATACATGCTGCCTATGCTGTACTAACCATCATCCATTTCAAAGTTGGCCGGTCAAAGATAAAAAATTTCATCTCTCTGCGAGAGAGAGGAGGTCATTTAGTGGCGTACCGCTGCGTTTCACCAAACGCAGAGCCCTATAAAACATAAAACAAAGGCCATTCATAGTCTCTCTCTCATCTATCTCAGCCAGCGGTATCTGAGTCCATCTGTCGGTGTTATTTTAATGGCATCGGACGAAAGAGAGAGGGTGGTGATGTCATCTCGGTGTCGGGTAACTCGGCGTGGGAATTTTAGCGCCCCCCTTTGACTTCAACAGGTAGTTGGTTGTGTATTTAAGACGTGCATTAGATAAATCGATTACAAGCAAAAATATATTTTACTTAGACGTGTGGGTTGTGGGATACGGTGAGCGTGTGTGCATTATAGCTGGTAGTATACCAAGTAGATGTGTGTTGTTTTGTGCGTGATGCATACCTTTTCGAGCGCGACCACCGTTTTACGAGACAACAATAAATCATGTTAATGGTATACGTTTTACAAATTTGGAAATGAGGTACTTTCGTGCCGGGTTGCTGTAATTGAATGCGCTAAACTGGCTCTCTTGTGATGCCCATCGATGTAATGGGAAGAGTAAATCGGAGGGAAAAAAGGTCTGCGCATAAACGCCCGCAAATTATTTCATGTACCTATAACAATAGAAAAGCTATAAAACATCCTTTGAATCAAAATGCAAACAGTTTGTTTCTCACAAACTCCTTGGCTCTCGTACATCAAAGTGTATGTATATAAGCAAATGTTAGTTCGAATAATAACGACGGAATATGTTGTAAAGCCATCATTAATACGCATGTATTATTTGGATAATAAAGATTTACTATTTTATTATATTTGAATATTTAAATAACAAGGAACTCATGATTTGTGTTTAGGATTCTATCGGAAGCAAAGCATTGCGATTTTCTCCGATGGTTAAGTAGCTCAAAATTTATCTGGAAATGCCTTGGAAGACTAAATATCCTATGTAAAGGAAACAAAGTTGCCCTAGGCTGACAATGACTACCAGGACACACAGGAATCAGTGGCAACGACCGGAGCCATTCTGTGGCATAGGGATGAGCACCCACACAAAAAAGAACTCAAAGACAGAGAGGGGCAGCTCAGAATCTGCCTAGTTTGAGACATACCAAGATATTTCTTGAAAATTTCAACAAGCAAAGCGCAAAGGCCGTGCTTGAACTAAGCAGAAACAAACTAAGTGTCCTTACAGATTTGATCATGACAGGGTGATGTTAACTTGGAGAACATATGGTAAGGATAGGTCTGAAACAGATGTAAGTGTAGGAAAACTCTAGAAGCATTGAACAAGCGCCATTCCGGCGAGTCATGTTCCAATATCTTCACAAGATAAGAAATGTTATTGCAAAATACTACTCCCATTTCTTAAAATATTGGAAAATTCTTGTAGCAGATTGAAAGTTAGAGTATTCTGTTGGCTTATTCACATGAACAAAATTAAGCACAGATATGAATCACATAAAGCTTATTTGTGTCCCGTCCTATTTGTGATATTACGTAAAATTGCAACAAAATACTTAAGCGTCAAAAATCTGACAGATTTAATGCAACAAGTAGTCGTTAACTGCTGCGTGTCTAGAAATTTAAAGCATGAGACATTTTGCAATAAGCTGTAACTTGTCAGTGTTGCTAAACCAAGAAATTAAATTTTGCTAACAAAATAAAGCAATTTTATTTTGGAATTTTATGTACTGACAACAGGAAGTTCGAATAAACTTGGCAAGAAAGCAGATCGCATATTATCACAGTTATAAAGTGATACAGTCACGAATTGCAATTTGTTGGTAATTCTAATACAATCTATTATCCACAATAATTCCGACAGATAGTCGGCTGTTGTCACTTCTCAAACCGACCTAGGATTAACCCAAACACAAATACCAAACCTACCTAACATACATAGTGAAGTCATCATGAATCTTGAGAGACACCAAATTCGATAATATTGTTGTCTACAATGGTCTTCAGATATATTTCTGAATGCCTGTCATACACGTTGCCTGATGTCTATTTAGCAGACAGGATTTAAACAAATATAAAGTAATTCCTTCAATTATGTAACTTTTAATTTTAGTAAATCAGGTACTAAGAATAGCTTTAACACAGATTGATACAGTTTGTGAGTTCAAGCGCTATTAATCCACCACGTACCCCAACAATAACGTTCTTCTATATCTCCAACAATCTGAGATATTAGCTTTGTTTTCTCATCATACTTTTGCTATATGTTTTAATATAGCAAAGCTAATATTGATATATTCAAAAGTCTCTTCACTACAAAAAAGTCGCCATTTAGCGAAGTAATTATTAGCACAAGCATATATGACACCCCTATCTCTAAAAGAACTTTTGGAAAAACTGCGGTAACTATAATTACATTGAAGCTATTGAGCGATTACCAATTCCAAGGATTAACATAAAATCTCCGGAAAATCCAGCTTCCTCATATTGTATCGAGATCAGATAATCTGCTCTGGAGGTTGTGTATATTGAGAAACAGGATTTCAAATCAAGCTACAATTATCAATCAATTTGTTGGGATGATCGTCTTAGTATATACGGTTATCCAAAGTAAGATCCAGAAAGCCACCTGTCTTCACTTCCTGAAATCACTTAGGGATTAGCCCAAACGCAAATATCTTCAGACTTAGTTGACGAGAAAAATTATTACAACGTAGTCTTAGATTTCAAATCAAATTGTTAATATAAATATCAATAATTCAAATTATTTCTCTTGGAGAATGTCAAAGTATTAACCATGCTCAATGATTGACACGGAAAGCCACACAAAACATCGTCAGCCAAGTTACTTTGCTAACATTAACATAAGAACCAATAACAGTGAAGACTTACTTCATTGAGTAATTGACTCCACACACAAAATTGTCTACAGGATTTAAAATAGTATATTTATAAAAAATGTTAACGGTAAATACGGAAATCTATCATTATTATGGGATTTACTGATTCAAGGGCGGGTCAATATGTCCGTGACTTTTTGAATGAAACACAGGTTTTTGGATAAAAAATCATTTTATTTTTCAACATAGTCTCTTTTGAGATCTATACGTTGTCTAACGTTTCTCCAATTTTTTAATCCATTCCAAAAATAAGATTTGTCGAGGTCATCGAAATAGGTATTTGTTAGTGAGATGATTTCATCGTTGGAGTCAAATCTCTTTCCGCCGAGCCATTTCTTCAGGCTTGGAAACAAGAAATACTCACTCGGGGCTAAATTCGGAGAATAGGGAGAATGATGGAGCAATTCGTAGCCTAATTCATGGATTTTTGTCGTCCTGGCGCAAAAGAACCCTTTTCTTGACCCAATGCGGCGTTTTTTTTGCAAATCCTCATTAAATCGATCCAATAAGTTGGCATAATATTACCACGAATTGTTTCACCCTCTTGAACGTAGTCAATCTGGATTATACCGCGTGCATCTCAAAAAAACGATCGGCATAACTTTATTAACTGACAAATCCACTTTGGCCTTATTTGGCGCCGATTCACTCGGAGAAACCCACTGTTTTGACTGCTGTTTTATTCTGGTGTGTTTTGGTGGATTCACGTTTCGTCCACGGTTACGAAACGGCGCAAAAACTTGTCCATATTGCGGCTAAATAACGCAACAACGCAACAACGCAACAACGAAACGAGGAGTGACCCATGTGATATGCCTATGCTTCCACAATCTTTCGCGCCATTTCGTGATTTTTTTTCATTGTTTCGGATGTAGAGACCTCAACTAGGCACCCAGAACGTTCGACATCTTCCGTGCTTGTTCGGCCACAACGAAATTCAGTAAACCACTTTTTTACTATTAAAATTGATGGTAAAGAATTCCCATAAGACTTATCAAGTTCAGTCTTGGTTTGAGTGATGGAAACCATCACTCGTTTTGCCGCAAAAAGTAATGTAGAGATTAATGAGCACATGGAATTCACTTTTTTCCATTTTCTCCTCAAATTACGCTGTAGTATCAATGGCTGTCAAACACAAACTAAATGACGCAGGTTGTTCAAATTCTAATAGAAGTCAGACAGATGTCTGTTGACAGGAGCAGTGTTTCCCTTTCAGTTAAGATGCGGAAAATTCAAGAAGTTACGGACATATTGATCCTCCCTCGTATGATAAATAAACCAAGTTGTTGGACAAAGTTAGTAAAGACCGTGATAATGTGTTTCCAGTTTCAAAGGTGACACTCATTTTGAAAGCGACTGCACATATGTACATGACCTGAAGTTATTTAGCAGAGATTATTTACAGTATTTATTAGAAAACCGTGAATGTTTCTATTACAGCATCATTTAAAATTATGTGCTAATTTGGAAAGTTTCTAAAAATATATAAACAACATTTAAGACGCAATAAGATCCGAAGGTTTAACCCATGTTTATTGTATTTAAACATATTAGAATATACCTATTATAAGAAAACACAAGATTCTTTCTACAAAGCTGTTAATAAAAGCAATTTATGGACATTTTGTATTGTTTGTGTTGCAAACATGGAGTAGAAAGATGTAGATTAATCCTAGTTTTAAAAGTGGAAGTTAAAAAATGTTTCTGTGTCTTACAGCGCCAGTCCATTAAAAAGGATTAGACTATATTGAAGATAAACATGTTGAAATTCTGTACATATGAGAAGACAATCGTAAATGATTATAATTGGATGATGTGTTAAGTAGACGTTAATCTTTTTTATTGTATGTTGATTGCAGTATAAGTATTCTAACACAAGTAGATCTATCTCGCTCAAATATGTATGTCAGAATTAGAAGTACCGTAATAATCTTGTCGAATCATTCCTTTGTTTCCCAAGAAGATAATTAGTGTGGTTAAAGCTAGATTTAACATTCATATAAATATAGAAATATGCACTGTAACAATTCAGACAAGGACGTGGATTTTGCCTCATTTGCATTGATCGCCTTATGTTACGTTGCGGTTGCTGATTCATATTATTATTAAAATGTAAACAGTTTAAGTGTTTAAATCTATGTCGTGTACTTTCTGATCTTATTGATATATGTCGATATACGTAATTACAGCAATTAATTGTACTTGAGCATATGATTAGGTACATACATAACCGTTAGAAACTTTGCGCGTCAATACTTTGAATTTAATTACATTGTCTACAGATTAAAGTAATAATGCAAATATCGGTTTATATCAAAAACGAAGAGGAAACGTTAATACGCGATGCAGTGAAGACACTGCAAAAATAGAACAACTACTTCCGAGATTCGGCAAAGCGCACTAGGGACGTAATGAAAGAGATGGAGATAAATGAAATTGAAATGGGTCACCCAACTAAAGAAGAAGTAGTAAAGATTGTAATTAAAGTTTGAACAATAACAAGAGCCCAGAAATAAAGCTGGTTTTACACTTGTCAATTTCTTGATCAATTTTTAGATCTGAAAATTGGTCAATTTCTAGTTCTTGAAATAGAACTTATTGTCGTATTACACTTATCAATCAATTTGAAGATATTTTTAAGATCTTTTTATTGGTGTTCTCAAATAAGAACTTACTATTCCATTACACCCAACAATAAATTGAACTAAGAATAGCAACTGTGAAGAGAGTTTCGATTCTTTTTAATGTTAACAGTGGTATTATAGCGTCCTATGTTAAAAGGTTATGTGATATGAGTGAAGATCACATGAAGACCTTTAATGTGTACATGATTATCACAGCTGATAATTCGTAGTAATTACGATAATTGAGAAAGTACCTAGTTATTATATTTGTAGTCTAAGCGATAGATATAGTTTGAGGATCTGCTGTAAAATCGTTCTCTACTAAATTTAAGTTTCTCTTTTTCGCAATCAACCATGGTCTAACCCACTACCTCCTTGTTACGCTTGCTTTTTCTAAATCTATCATTTTAGTAACATTAAGGAGAATACAGCTTTTCTTAAATTTATTAATCTTTGTCGTTGCCATTTTGATCTTACTCTCTGCATTATGCTGTAAATTCAACATTTCAAATAATCTATATGAATTTAGTCATTCATAATTACAAATATTACATTGTCGTTCAACAAATTGGAATTGTTGAAATTTGAATTAAAGTAAAAAAAAAAAAATAGAACATGTTCTAATTCTTCATTTCTAGAACTTACCCAAGTTCTTTAAATTGATCTATTTATTGACAAATGTAAAGCTACCAGCTACAAGCTTAAAATTGAAGAGAACTAGAACTAGAAATTGAACTTAAAATTGAACTTGAAATTGACAAATGTAAAAACTTAACTTGACGTCAAGTCATCTAAGTTCTAGAAATTGATCAATAAGTTGACAAATGTAAAACCAGCTTAACGGCGATAAAGGAGGAAATAATAAAGGCAGGTGGAGAACTATTGATATTGCTAACGAATATATACACTCATAAATAAAGTTTGCGGGAAAGAGAGAATACCAGAGGATTGGACGAAGGTGGAAATATGTACAATATACAAGAAGGGAGATAAGCAAATATGTGAAAATTAGCAATGAAAGCATTGCATTGCTGGAGACGATCCATAAAGTACTACCTTTCATCTTGCAAACCAAGTTTAATGTAAGTATGTATGTACATATACATATATGGAAAATACTGGAGAGAGTATGAAGCAAGGTTTAGGAAAAATAGGTCGGTAACAGAGCAAATATTTTTACTAAAAGAAATTCAAGCCAACTGTTATAAATATAAAACTTCTATTTTTGTCGTTTTTAAACAAGTCTGGGCCGCATAAAAAGAAGTTAAATGTACCTAGCAATGGAAGCGTTAAAAATCCCAGAAAATTAGTAAATCTAAGAAAACTGACACTAACGCAAGCAAAAAGTGAAACACTTAATATGGACAGGCGGAAGATCTGAAGAATTCGAGATAGAACAGAGCCTAAGACAGTGAGACCAAATGTTGACAACGCTGTTTAGTTTGATTCTGAAAGTAATAATTAGAAGTAGTATGATCATGAATTATGGATTAAAAATCAACGAATAAAAGACAAACTACATGATAATGGGACGTACTCAATGTAGTGCGGAAACAGAGCTAGTGCTATAAACAGAAGAGCAGCCATACATACTTGAAAGAGTACACCGAGGAGTAGAGATGAGGGAAGACAGCCATGAAAAAGTGGAGATAAAAGCCAAAATGACAAAAAGAAACCAGAAGAATGGGATGTTAAGGACACTAATGAAATAGAACTTCCTATCGAGAAAAAAACAAGGAGAATGTTTATAAAACGGTTATTAGAGCTATCTACGCGTGCGAAACGTGGCTTTTGCGGAAAGTAAAGGAGGAAAAGCTGGAGAGATGGTAGAGGAAAATGCGCCGAGCAATATATGTTGGAGTCAACACAGAGAAAGAATGGAGAAGATGAACAATGAAGAATTAAACATCCTGTACGAGGAACCAAAAATAACAACAGTAGCAAGAGCACAACGAATTAGACGGATGGGACACGTATAGGGGCTTCAAAAAAATAGAATGTTAAAAATAATATTGACCAGGAAAAAAGGGAGGAAAAGAAGAAGGGCAGACATTGGAAAAGGTGGTTCGGTAGCCTCCAGGACGATTAGACAAGACGACAGGGCAACTATTGTATGTACTTTTTACTACTTCTACTTTTGTCTCCATAGCCATCCACATAGAAGTAATTTTGTTGATACAAGTTTGACATGTTAGAGACTAATTACAGGCATATGGTTTTGGTGATGTTGGTAGAAATAATGAGATGTTTCAGAAAAGAAGGTACAACAGTTACAATAATTTTGGAATAAATTTGACTTTTGTTCGAATTGTAAGTGTTATCATTGACCTAACAAGTGGAAAAGTCTATCTAGATAATAAAATAATTTTAGAATATGGTAGTCTATAGAAAATTTGGCAACATAATTGTAGAGACTTCAGTCTATTAGCCATGTGTATACAACTAAAACACAGATAGATGTACAAGCTTTGGCCAAGTATTACTCGAGTTATGGCTGCCTAACCACTATTGCCTTAAGTATTAGTTATGGAATAAAATTTATTACTATACTTAAAAAATTAATTTAAAACTGTGCTATGTTCATTAATTCTATTGTATTCGTTGAGGCAGTAATTTAGGGTCACTGCTCTTTTTAATATTCATAAACAAACCCGCTTGATTATACAGACTGCCTCATAAATTATCGGAAATATTTTAACCGAAGATACTACGTGTCAAATAATGACTATAGACCAAAATAGCCTTATTCAGAATCGCACCGTTTTCGATATGAAGGTCTTCAAAGTTAGCAAAATTACAGGAAAGAGCAGAAATATCCCCTTGTGTTAATATAAATAGAACTTTTTTGTTTTTTGTTTTACAAGCACGAAGTTAGCAGCACTAATAGACCAATAAAAATGCCAAAAATAAGGTATTTTTGAAGAAACGTTGTATTATGCTTGGTTTTCGAAAAAAAAACTAGAAAGTTCGGAAGGATTTGCGGCTGAAAACAGTTTAAACAGGCAAAATCTAGGTAAACCAATACTAAAATTCTACGTTACTGACGGAATTAGTAATATGAACAAAATTTAAAAAACAACCTATGACCAATAAGAATGAATATTAATATTTATTTACAATATCACGATCAGTAAATGCCTGGAACTTTGAAGACCTTCATCTCGAAAACATATACTAATCGGAAGAAAGAAAATATATCAGCAAAACAGGGAATCAATATGTATTTTGTTGGAGAACAACTGTAATTGGATACTTACAACTTCAGAAAGAAGTCTAACGACGGGAAATAAAAGGGAATACTACCTCTGGAGACCAACGCCCGGACAAAATCAAGGAAAAAAATTTATAAGCTTCTCGCCATGTAACACTAAAAAGCTACTTGGACGACCAGAATTAAAAACACTTACAAATAATCTAACTGGTCATTCTCCTCTTAGATAGAATCTTAAACAATTTGGAAAATGAAGGTACGACACTAGCCCGGCTAAGGTTTCAGCATTTAGACAAGGCAAAGTAACATCATCTGAATTAATCCCAAGATTCACTAAGAATATAGAATTGAAAGTATCCTAATGGAATTAGGCAATCACCACAAATGAATTAGCAGTGAAGAATTAAAGACACATACATAATTTACATACATATGTATGTATGTAGTACACTCATGGAAAGTAAAGATCGGACACTTTCAATAGGTACGTTGTCATATGGAAAGTGTCCAATCTTTACTTTCCATGAGTGTACATTTCTACAGATTTGATAAAAGCGGTAGCGTTTTCATCAATAACAAAAGATTGTCTCAATAAAGACAATATAATCTATTTTTTGAGATGATTTATGATTATTGCCATGTAATAATAGTTTGGATAAATTTACAGCTTTGTTTGGTAAGTACTAAATTTTATGTAATGTATATCATCAACAGATGGTCCGTCTGTTATTATTTCTACAACAATGTGCTACTATTGATGTTTGCATTTAACTTACAGCATATTCTTATCAATCTAAAACTACGTATGGCCACTATAACCGCATGCAGTAAATTATAGTCATTGTTGTACGCAACAGATACAGAAATACACTAACATTGTTGTAGTTTTGTCTGAAATAATAAACTAGAATTGCAATGTGATATTAGTGTGTACATATACATAATTAGATTAGAGAAAATTAGATAATTTATGGGCAGTCACGTAGAAAGAAGTATGTAATCAAATATATGTATGTATGTAGAGTGGTAATGCTAATAAATCATCAATAAATTGACTTTTGCCTCAAACATATTTGGTTTACATTTTATTGAAAACAAATCTAAACTGAAGCATTCGATATAGATTCACAGTTTCGAAAATGTTGAAAACGGTCAAGTAGAACAAAAATTGTATACATATTCGGAAGATGTTTACGAAGTTCTTCCAAAAGTCGGTACTTTTGCAAGTCATTACTCTGAACTAGATTACTAACCATATAGTCATGAGAAAGAGAAAATCAAGAACGCGATGAAGAAAGGGGATTGGATAATCATTCGTGGCAAAAAAAAATATGGCAATTGTGAATGGCCACATACTACAGACTACAAATCTCACTTTGTCTTATTTGGCGTATTTTATTTATAATACTATTCTACATTGTACATTATTTGTATTTGCTACAAGCGTAAGCTAGTAACACGTAATCCAAGGCAATTTGACACATGGATCATCTCTATAGCGAAGTTGTGACGCAAGTTATATTTTTATTAAATAATGTTAGGAATTAAACGTAAAAAAGTTGTACCTCCATAGTACGAAGTAGTCTGTTGTTGGATACAGTACAACAATAAAAAATCCACAAGTTCTCAACTGCTAGTACTCTTCGAGTTTTATTTAAACATTTTTTTGCAGTAGATCCACTCACTTTCTAGATTTTGAAATGGCTGGAGATTTCTATTTTAAAAATACAGCCACCTAATCTTGTTTGCAACTAAAATTTGTTTGAAGTTATTTCTTCACTAGATATAGTAATATTTCAAATATGACGTGTTTGGAAAGTAAACCAATCAATTTCGTCACATTCCTTTCGATCTATGTAATGGTTTCCTGCAAGTTTTAAATTTTAGTTGGTTTCTTTACTTCATTCGTATTAGCAAATAATCTTCAAAGAACAAAATTTCATAATTTATACTTTCTGGACATGTTTACATACTCTCTTGATAACCCAAAACATACGCTATAACCTTTATAGGAAATTCAGAAATTTACGAAATAAATTCTAATAAATGTCATAAAAAATATGCTGGAAAAACAAGGAAATGAATTTCAACTAACTTTAAAGAGCATTTGGTTATCTTAAAGATAATAAAAATCACCATTTTAATGCTGAACACTTTAATGTTTGAAACTGATCTCTAAAGAACATCATGCTTTACCGGTTTCGGACATGCTTGTATACTTTGTTGATAACCCAAGAGACACACTATCACCCTCAGGAAATTCAAGAATTTACGAAATAAATTCTAATAAACGTAATTAAAAATATGTTGCGTAAACAAGGAAACTAGATTTAAGGAGAATTTGCTTATCTGGAATACAATTGATGTATCCAACACTAATTTTTGTGAATAATCGGTTCATTTTTCTGAATAACTGCTTTGACTTTTGATTTCATACCTATGCACTAATAATTATGCATTCTTTTAACTCAATTGGTCATTTCATAAATTAATCAATTTGTTTGTCATAATTATTCAGTGGTTTTTTGTGGGACTTCTGAATAAACTCCGAATCTGAGAGCTTGAATCCTATAGGAGTCGATTTATGGTAGTCACTTCAGTGGTTAGTACAATTTTGAGTTGTTCGCAGGTGGGATATAATTAACAGCACATCATTACATATATCGAAATAAGAGAATACTTTACATACACCAAAATTACACTAAAACATCATACAATAAAAGAAATCCATCGGTTATAGGTATAGAATGTGATATTTAGAAAATGTACTATTTATAATACCATGCAATAGATTATATCAAATAAGCTCTCGTATACTAATGTTTTGTAATTTTTTACATACAGTAAGAGGTTTTAGCTTTTCTATATATTTAATTTTGCGATAATTTTACTGTCGAAAATTGAGAATTAGTAAATAATCTACCAATAAGATAGAAAAAAGAACAATTTCAACTCAGAATGTAAACCGTTACATAATTAGATGAGTCTTTTATTCACTCTCTACATCATTTCCAAACAAATATCAAACATATTTTAACCAATATTGCAAATATGTAATAGCAGAAATAAGGTCATCTATCACTCACTTTGTTTACAATTAGGCAGCTTTCTGTGTCGGTGATGCTTTGAGGCTATATAACTAGGTATATAAGACTAAAAATCTCTAACAAATTGCAATATTGACTCATCTCTGCGGGTTTTCTAATAATGTGTGTCCCATTGAACATTATTCAAAAAAGGTACTAACCTATTCTGAATAATGTAGGACAGTATGCCAACACATTTTTTTTTGAAGACGAAAATTATTGTTGCAACAAAAAATTGCAAATAAGTAGATCGTGTATGAATGCTTTTACAACAATGTGGTTCCTAGTCTAAGTCCATGAATTTTTCATTTTGAGGCTCATAGAAGAGGAAGTGTATACTGTCGAAAATAGTGGTAACGAGCAATTATGGTGCCAATATAAATATTGGACTCTACAGATAAATTTTGCATAAATCCAGGCATTTATTAAGGATCGTATTAATTAACAACAAGATTGAAATTTATTTAATTATTGTTTGTTGTTGTGTATGTGAAATTATTGTTCTCAAAGCCCATCTACATCAAGTAACGATTATTCTTACAAGTTATTCAATAGAAATCCATTTTCTTGTAAAAAATATTAAGATAACGTTAGCAGTTATACACGTAGACTAATTTGCTTTATAGGCATGGTTGTCATGGGAAGATACAGAAAATTGAAGTTGCTTTCTCATTCTCTATCATTAAAACAAGAGGCAATTAGATGTTAGCGTTTACGATCCTTTTATTATTATATGGTCTTATGGTATGATACTCTGCTCGATAGTTTTCTTTGTCACCCTAATCTTCGCATGGAAATTTTGTCACAAATTTCTCCTGAAAAATTTATACATATTTACATTTGTAAAAAAATGATAAATAGTAATCATTAACTTATAAACAGCACCTGACAAAGACAGCCCAGAAAATGGAATCGAGGAATAATACTGCTGGAACCTCCTGGGAGGTTGAATGAGACGATCAGAACCGCTGCGTTGGCTTTAATTGTGGTCTGAACATTGTGCTCCAGTATGGCATAAAAGTCCCCATTCCAACAAAATAGATGTCCAACTAAACGAAGCAATGAGAGTCATAACAAGCACGTTGAGGTCCACTCCTACAGTAGGACTTGCGATTCTTGCCAATATAGCGCCTCTCTAACTCTGCATAACGGAGGCCCCTCACAGGGAGCGAGTAAAGGCTAAAAATCAGGAGAGTATTTTACTCATTCAACAAACCCTTTGTGCTCTTTTACCAGATCATCTTGGATCCCGTTTCCGGATTTGGAGAAGTAGAGAACTAGGGGAGGAGTTCAACTTGTACTCTAATTGGATTAAAAAACTTGGACATCATTACACAAGTGGTAGAAAAATCCCCGGGGATGGACCTTGCTGTCAGACGTGAAGCCGACTGAACAGATTTAGGATGGGTCATGATAGATGTCGAGACATGATGTTTAGATGATGCATAGAAACCTTGCTAGAGTATGACTGCGGTGAACCTAACCAGACTATACATAAAATGTATGCCCAGCCAGAACCTTCCAGGGCAGTATTGTGGAATTGCACTCCGCTTCCCCTGTGACAATTGCTTGACTCACCGATTTGTTACACTGTATTGTTGTGCTCTGTAATGTTTGTTTTATATTCTGTTTTGTATTTGCTTGTGCTTCTCATACAAAATATATATGTATAGTATATGCATATCACTCAAGTTATTTCCTAGAGTAAAAGACGTAAGGTACGATTTAAAAAAAGTAAGTAATAACAAAAATTGAGAAACTATATTAAATAAGGTAGGTAATAAGGAAATAACATAACGAGTACATATGTGTATATTGTCAACAAAAGTAACCGAAAAAAATTTTATCATAAATTTTATTACCTGATAACTTCGTTTCATCAATTGTGATAAACTTTGTGCTAGTATGTATTGCTAGAAAAACAGAAATTTCTTAATATAACACATTTCCGCAGAAGCGACATTCAAATACTATCGCACATCTACAACAGTTTATCGAGTTAATGTTTATGTTATTATAATTGGAATACAACATGACACACTTCTATAAATGAGCCACACCGTAACGAAACATAAACATAAATTCGTCAAGATAAAATTTTAATTAAAACGCTATAAAGCAAAGGTCTTCAATTAATCGCTTAAATACGAGATACATAAACGCACATCAAAAAGAATTATTATTATTTTCACTCTTCTGCCTCCATTGTATAATAAACAATGTTGGAATCTGAAATATCTCCTTCGTAATAAATCGATTTTAATTGCTTACACACTCATTAAACGATTAATGTGATGAAGTGTAATGAATTAGTCGAAACGTCTTGTTTAGAAAGGATTTACAACAAATCCTATTTAACCACACATCGTATACGTTCAGATAGAACGAAAGAAAAAAAAACAGAAAAAAGAATAATAAACAATTTTTGTTTTCTTCACGCACGAACGTCATTTTAATTGCCTGGTTCGATAACCGAAGAACGCGGGACAATTTAAAGCATCTCCTTATCGAATCTACACAAATTAAATTTAATTAAAATCACTCACATTTCGAGTCTGTCGGCGAACACTTTATACATCTTTTATACATACAAGAATTGGTCAAGAAATAATATGGATCTAATGAGGCTACATTTTTTACAACTTTTAGAACTGATCTTAATGAATTTTGTATGGTATTCATTTGTGAAAAATACCTTAACTTGATCAAAATTTTATAGGAATATTATGGTGATTTGGTTGTTATGAAACGACGATTGACGTGGTTATAACAAACAAAATAATGACCAAAGAAGACAAATACATATTTAACAAGACAGGTATTCTAGCCTTCATTTTGAGTTCATGACATAATCTAAATTGATCCAAGCGAGGTATCTTCTTATTCTCTCTAAGTACAAATTTCACTGATACCAGTTTTAATAGCAGCCCCGGAAGGTCACTCGTACAGATTTCATTCGAACTTTGTAAGTCTTTTATATTTGATAGGTTATACTGACTTTGACAATTTTACGATTATCCAGTAACATTAAAACAAGCTAAAGATCCTTCTCTCCCCAAAAGTTTCAGTCAATAATTTTTTTTTCCAACCTTACAATGAACATGGTTTAAGCTACAATCGATGCCAGCTTCTTGAGGGTATCATTGCCAACAATTTTTTCGCAATAAATAATTTGGTTGTAGGTCAAACGTTTTCAACCGTTTTCTGAAGGAGATCTGAGAATTCAGCAGTTACAGCAAGTTATGAGACGCTTTCGTATGAACATAATACTTTTTTCTTTAGTTCAGTTTTACCTTTCTGGTAGAACTTTCGCAGAAAGCCCTTTGACTACCAAGTCTATTGCTGCGATAGTTTCACTAAATTAGATTTTAAAGCCCGATCTTTTCCAACACGAACGCCGCCATCCAAGAAGACGATACTGAAATTTACACTAGCAGTAGTGCCTGTGGTCTTATCTGCAGACATCTTCAGCGGACTACCGGCGACACTTGCGAGGAGACGTAATTCTCATCAAATTGAGATCAATTGGTTGACTGGAAGATAAGTTTCTAGTTATAATCGTGGGTGCTAGACTCACTTTTAGGCACCACTCCTTAACTGCCAACTACCATCTATGGGCAAGGTTGGCATCAGTGTCGCTGATCTGCATGAAGAACTCTAAGAGTCTTAAAATCAAATTATTGATTTACAAAGTATTTCTTTGAGCGATTCTCGTCTATATACCGGTTCAACACCACCAAATTATAACTTAGACGATTGAATATCGTTTAGAACTGTAAAATTTTATCACAAATCTTTATGAATATAGGCCGATTTCGGCCAAAGCCCCTCTTAAAAAGATCTCTATGGAAGCTCAAACCTGATAGAAATGTCTTTGGAACAAGAACTGTCGCATTCTTTAGATGAACGGTTTGGACCAAAATTGTGGTGTTTCATTTAATTTACTTGCCAACTTTAAACTAAACGGCCAGGACGATAAAACTCACGTACAAGGTGAAAGGTTTAGGAATCTGTATTCCAGCTTTAGTGCATAATGGAAGACTTTTGTTTTGTGATTGGTCGAAGTACCTCCAGCGTCTAGAAACTTACCGTCAAGTTTTCTGAACTTATTTAATTATAAAACAGAATTCCTACAAAGCAGATTCCAACAAGAGTTCCATTCTAGCTTCGTGGTAAGAAATGAAAAGGAACTATGGAAATCTCAAAAAACTTATTGAACAAAATGTGCTAAGACGGGATATGAACTGTATGTTACGTCAATAAAAATATAATTGATAACTATGTTATTCTTCTTTGTTAAAACATTAATACTCTATACTCAAGAATTGCTTATTTGATGCAATCTTTACCGGATGAAATAAATGTACGTGTACATACAAGTCTTAAAATAATTGCCGAACAGAGTAGTTTACACATACAGACAGTTATTAACAATCCGTGTGTATACAGAAGATTATTACCTGTGTTAATGTAGTCTAGAACAACTGAATACATATGTATCTTTCGATTATTTTTTGCCGCCAACATAAATTTAAATTTATGTATTTTACGTTTAACGATGAATTTCACGAAAGAGAAAGTGTGTATTGCTTTATTAAGATGAAATGTCAGTTAGACGCTTATTTTGATTTATTACCTATCATACGTGAAGCTTACTACTTCAAAGAAGTAATAAACATAATTTAGCGGACTTTCATTGATTGTTTCCACGTTAGCATATTACACTTTGTTCAGATACGAAGTATACATACATACTTATATACACGCATATGAATGTTAATATTGGGTATCCCGTTTTTGAGTGTTAAGCAAACATAAAGGATGCAGCAATTTGACATCTTTGCTAATTGTTACGATACATTTCGAATACTTTGCAGCTCAAAATAATTAATGATTTTACTTATATATTTATTTGTTTAATGGAAACTCTTTCTTCCTTTGGAGATAGAGCTGGTAAAGTTGAGGCCTGTATTCCTATAATCAATGTGTTTTTCTTGTCTTAGCTCTCGTATTCTATCCCATATTATCCCTTTCTTTCCTGCTTCTTCTCTAATTCTGACAATCCATTATATTCTTGAATTTGCATTTTCTGAACAATTTTATTTCTATTGTGCTCATTTATATCTTCCCGTTAGTATCAATGTCTCCCAATTCTGGCAATAATATTAAAATTGACAAGGACATTGAAGAGTGGTAGGTCACTGTTAATTTTAAGACTTAATTTACTGTATTAGAACGCTGCGTCTGAATCTGTGTATCCATCTAAAATTCTACAAATAAAGCTGTAATACCTATTCTAGCAATTTTTGATAAAATTAGTATTCTTTGCCTTAACGAGCTTCAAAATTGTAACAAAATTTATTGATAAATATTACATAATATGTTTACAATTTAAAGAAATAACTTAACTAATAAATGTGTGTTTAAATTCAAGAAAATTTGTCTTTGTTACTTGTTGTATTTGCAAAGCACATCTTAGTTTATCTTATTTCAAATTGATACGGTTTACGGGCGATACATAGCATTGCGTGAAATGATATGCCAGCATACTTTATAAATAAATATTAAGTTAATATATGAATCATATTCTGTAGAAATACTCGCTAATAGTCGAGTACGATGAAACAGATGTTTGAAATACCAGAAGGTGTAAGAAGCAGCGGTTTTTCCTGCGGTGTTACCAATAACTATGTAGTACATGTTAAAATAGAAAGCGATCAAGTCTCTTCGAGAACAAGAGGACGTTGTCGTATAGCACCGAATATGTGTGTACACTTCGAATGTTTGGACTTGATAATGCTGGTCGTATGATGAGATAACTAACACGCTCTCACAGCTAAATTGTATGGGAGAGTGATCGATCGTGATCTCAACACTAACAGTCCGGTGTTCGCGTTGAAGTACCGATGACATTATCTTGTTGAAGATGCTGAATGAATGGGTCACATCCTGATGACCAATTCGGCTATTCTTTACCCAATTTTAAGTGTAATTAAGTCGGGCTCTCAGTGACCTGGCCGGTGGTCGTCATCGTGACGTCGAAGCATTCAATGATTTGCGAGCTGCAGGTACATCTGCCTTCACCTGTCCTGACTCCGCCCCCCAACCAATGGGTGAGCGGTCCACGGCGGAAGATGGCCAGGTCCGTAGAGTGGGGCCATCAGTTAGTGCTTTACCTATGACAAGTGCAAGTACTCACCTGCAACAACAACGACGAGTGCTGTGGAATATTCGAGTGGTGCATGTGTGTGACACACGGGATGATGAGTGCGATGATGTACAGGAGGAGATGAAGTGGTGCGCTGCTGTCGGACCGCTGATACTCGCCCTCGTCTTGGGGATCGAGGGTTGCGGCCCAGGTCGCGGGGTGGGTCGCAAACGCGGTCCCAGAAAACTCACCCCTTTGGTCTTCAAACAGCACGTACCTAACGAATCTGAAAATAATTTGGCGGCAAGTGGACAAGTCGAAGGCAGGATCAGCAAGAACGATTCGCGGTTCAAGGACTTAGTGCTTAATTATAACAGGGACATTATTTTTAAGGATGAGGAAGGCACCGGTGCCGATAGACTGATGACTCAGGTAAGTCTCCTTTTCTATTAATTAATCAAATTTTAGGGAAAAAATGAAATCCACCTTATATAATTAATTAAACGCGAATTTTTGAGTTTGAACTCAAGCACTTTTTTGAGGCTGAGAAAGTTTTATGAATACAGTTCTGATACAGCTTTCGTATAACTGACAATGAGCCACCTGTTGCATGTAACAGAAACTGTTTCGTGAGTATGTAGTTATGAATCTATCATTGAATCTATGTTTTGTTATTCTTAGATTATTTATATTAATTTTCTATTTAATAGCTAAATACTTTATTTAAAAAAAAGCGAAAAGAAATAATTTGGCTTTATCTTGCGTTTTGCTGTGTGGTATATGTATAATAATAAACATCATACATACCTAGTTATAAAAAAGAAATGTAACAGAAATTTTTATTTTAAAATATAAATAATTTATATTTTTCGAAAATTATTCTAAAACGTGCACTTACATAAAAATAATGAAAACGATGTCGATTTTACGTAAAAATTATACATAATAGTTGTGCTCAGTTTAGTCCTACACAGACTACCATACTACGTATGAATCAATCTCCTGTCACTAATTCGCACGGTAAAACATAAATTATCGTTAGCATTATTTATTTACACACGCCGATAGTATGGCTAGCGCCAATGACGCTTTTCCAATGTTAATGCTAATGTTAATGTCAAGTTTTATTGATGGCAATGACTTTCTAACAATTCAAAACAGTAAATATTTTTCCAGTCTGCAAAAGGTGTTAACGCTTAGATTTTTATTGACATTACTTTGGTTGTTTCCGTATTTTTAGCCGCTCCTTGTTGTAACTTGAATATGCTATCTATTAGCACGCGAATTTTTTAATGGAAGTTATTTATATCTGCAATAAACGTTCTGTATACTTTTATGTAATAAATTAGGTAGGAACTCTCTGGAAATTACCGGTAATTAATAGTGGTTGAAAAATTATGTCGCAATGATTGTAAAGGAATTCAATGCATCCAAATTATTTTAAAAATTTTATTGTATTAATTGTGAGTGAATATTCATAAAAATATTTTCAAAAATCATGTTGTAAATCTATATATTTTTTAAATTCTCGTTACAAAAAGAAATCATTGTGTCATCCAGCGTTTTTCCGGTTTCTTTCTTTTTAATAAATTTATGAACGTTAGTCATTCGCAGAGGACATTCATGCTTACTCGAAATGTAATGAAATGAAAAGAATTCGAAATATATTCGAATAAATTCGAAAAAATCTTAAAATGTTTCCTTGATTATCGATCAAGGTTCAAAGATTAGAGGAATATGATCCAGGCCACTTTAAGCGTAATATTTATTTTGTTAATCCCTTAATCGGAATATCTTTTATTGGTGGTAACGTCTAGGATTATGTATAGGTACAAGATAGAATAGAAACAATAGGTTTTTAATCTCTGAAAATTCTGTTCTAAAAATTATTGAGATTTTTTGGGTTTTAATATCTACCATATCACGTCACAAATAAATCTTTTATTATAATAATTTTCGTTTTGTTCAATACGATGAAACTTTTATTTACACATTATCAATTTTCTTAATTTTTTATTCATTAAAATATTATATCTTTGTGGGTAATTTATTTTCAAAGCAACAAGTTTTGTAAAAGTATAAACAAACTAGAATCTAACAGCAAAAATTAAATAGCACTAAAGATGCTGATCTAGCTATACTGACCACGTATTTATCTTTATTAAAGACGTTTGGTATAATATGCAAGGGTAAGGGAATCAAGTGTTATACAAATACATACATACATATGTATTACTATAAATGATGTAATTCAAATCTTAAATTAATGCTTTAATTGTTAAATTTGCTTTGTTACAATAATATTTTCAAATTTTTCAGTTTTAAAGTATGACAATAATGGAAATTTTCCACATTTGCTAAAGTTCTGTCTCAGTTTAGTGACTACTTTAATTAAATTTGTAATAAGATTTTCTTTTGTACAGCTTCTTGTATTTCTTATAAAATTGTGAAATCGATTTTGATAAATATTATTTTTTAAATACCAGAATAAATAAAAACCTTAATCTAACCCATTAGATCGTAATGATGGCCAACGATTTCTACTAATAAAATGGTTGATAATGCGCTAAAACAATAGAATCAGGCGTTTAGACATTGCTACTCAAATGCTATTTTCTTGTGGATATACAAAAGTGTAACCAAAATTACGTAAGTATGAAGGTCAAGATGGCGTAAGTTTGACTGAGAAACGGGACCAAACTTTGTCTACTGTAAAATATAAAAAACACTGGATATTATAGCGCAAAACGCATTGTACTAATTTGAGCTGCTAATTTGCGAATCAATATTTTAATCGCCCAAACACTTTTATGATGTAACTTCAGGTTAATAAATGTAGCTAGTAAATTAATGAACCTTTTTCCTGGTGGGTAAGTACTAACTATTGTGGTAGTACGTTTTAAAATAAAGATAACAAAAATTAAGTTCCCTTAATTTGATATAAATTCATAGAATCGTACCTGGATATTATTTCTGATAATCCAGGAAGCTTTCAATAGAAATAAAAATGAAACAGATAGTTATAAATAAATCGAACATAATCAATATAAAGTTGCCAATCTTTTCAAATCATCTTATATGGAAGATAATAGATTCCAAGTAACAGCAGTAAAGATTATTGCAGATACTTTTTATTTGACATGCAAGATGAATATGTATTTGTTTAAAGTGTAGGTATGTCAAGATATCTTGTGAATAAAAACAGCAGGAAATTAGATTGCCGACTTAGACAAATACACAAACTAATAATTTTATTAGCGTTTGTTAGGTATAGTTTAGTTTTCCGTTAGGTTTAATAGTATGCCAGTCTTAATGTAGGTTTCCACCTCGCGTCATTAACTCTTTATTGCACCATTTTCATTTTAAGATTTGCCCTCTGATTTACTTTCTTGACATTGAATTCTAACGCAACCACTTTAGCCGTTACAATTATTTCCATAATATATTTTGTAGTCGTCTCCTATTTCTCGTCAAGACAACTAAGAAGAAGTTACAGAAAGATAGCCCTTTGCTCTGAATATTTTAGCGACACTAATTGTAAGTCGCTTAGAAGTCGTTTAAATCGAATGAAGTAGCAAATTAAAATCGTAAATAGACTATAAAGTAAACTACATAGGACGATTATTGCTGTTAAACGTATAATGTTTATGCGCTGTTTTTCTGGGATACTCTAATAATTCAAGTTTTATTGCCAAGATAATATTGCGATAATAGCGAAATCTTTCGCTTTTGTTGTTGTTTCAAGTTTACAACCAGCCGTAGTTCCGATATGGATCAATTTACAACTATGACCAACAATTAAATGAGGGAAAAGTTAAAAATCGAGTTCTTTTAGTTTTATAAATAATAGAATGATTTGTATTATTCGAGAAAACGAAGTAGCAATTACTTTGAGGTTTTTACACGAAGTTATCCTTAAATTAAAATGTTTTGTTTAGATTTTCAAAATGAAATTGTTTTATACTTTGTGGATTGCCTTATGGGAGTAAAGTCACGTGTTCAGATCTTTTACTTTTTTTTAATTTTTACTTCTTATTAAGATATGGTGTTAATAATGACGTTACCAGTGATGTAGTTGTTTTAGTTTAGAACAACGCAATTGCAAATATTATTCAATAAAAACGCTTTCTTTTGAATCAAGTTAACCTTGCTTCGCGTTAAATCTTGATAGGCATAGCCAAATCGCAGTGTTGACATTTCCATCATAAACCTGTCAACTGCGTTTCCGATACGCTGAATTATTTTAGAATATCAATTTCCAAATTTTCAACTGAGTTTCTGTATGTAGCAATGTCTGATATCGATTTCATTGCAATACTGTTAAAATCTCCCTCGCCAAGTCAAGGTGTAACTGTACAAAATTGAGTGATAGACATAAAATCTATACCAAACGGACTGTTTTTTCGTATTTATTTTATAGGAATTTTTGTTTTGTGAGCTGCTCTTACTTAGAGTTAGAATTTAAGTTGAGGAGGACGTTTCCCGATGATCCCCTTACATGAGATGTAAGTTGCTGGAATTTACCCACTGGTATCGCTCCCTATCCAGTTTAAGGGCTTTAATAAACTGTAAGAGTTGTGGTGGTTTCAGAGAGAGTAATTTTCCCTCATCAATGACAGCTTTACTAAAATAACTAGCACGAGCTGCTATATGCAGTTCGATATCGGAATTTTCGTCCCCCATCCCGCAAAACCTGCAGTCGCTATTGTGTTTCAAACCTATCGTTGTCATATGTCCTGCAAGGTGGCAGTACCCTGTGAGAAAAGCCACATGTACACGTAGTTTGTTTCTACTTTTCTTTGCTTATTGAAATTTCCAAGAAATACCTTGGAATGTTTCAGACAAGGAAGATTTTCCTTGTTCTTGCTTAAAAAGTCGTATTAAATATACATAATTATAAAGAGGATCACGAGACTTTCTTAACCTGTAAAATTTGATATTTGTTTCAAAAAAAAA
>ML219641.1:393-36316 GCA_004785975.1 Popillia japonica | reverse complement strand
CCAGATGTGAGTAGTTGCGTTAATGATAAAATGAGAACAAAGTTCTTCTTACATATTAGGAGTATAATATATTTATTAACATATCAACATGTTTCGGCCATAAGTTATCTTCATGAGTTTCTACAAAATACCTTAATGTTAGTACACGACGTCTTATGAAAAAGTTTAATTGAATTTTCAATGAGACATGTTTTAGATAATGAATGTGCATGAATTACAGTTAAAATAGTACTTACAAGTCAAATATGGAATATAAAATTTGCCAGGAACTGTATAAGAATATGAATAAATTATTTTGTCGTAGACAAATCACGCTAATGTAAAATATTAATATGTGTATCTGAAACTGATGAAGAGTATATTGAAAGTGATTGTTAAAATGCGCTAGTACAAAATAAAAGTTATGAAAAAACTGTTGGTTTTTTAAATTTATAAAATTGTTTATGTTTTTCAATTTCAATTTTATTATTTAATTTTTATTATTTAATTTCAATTATACTTTTGTATATTTTTCTCATTGTTATTTACATACAGCCAATTACTTTTATTATTACCCCCGCAGACTTTCGTATTCTATGTAATAGGGAAATGCTTAGAGCGTGTAGTAAAATTTATCTTTTCGTCGAGGAAGTTCATCGTGCTGATATTCATATTCTTACAAGAAAAGTCGAGTGATGCAAGTTTTCTATTGTGATGTGTTACTAATATATTTATGGCAAATTTTTTAATTGAAGATGATATTACCCCCTCAATATACTGGGTGCCCACCTAAGAAAGCAAAGTGCTGTATCTTGGAAACTATTCGTCCGAGAGACTTGCGGAAAAAAACATTTTACTAAAATGATCAAAAGAAGAACGTGGAAAATATTGTCCGATTTCCAAGATAGTCTCCCAGGGCATAACCGCCATCTTAAACATTTAAAGTGATTCTTCACTGAAATCCACCCAGTAAATGTTACTAAAAAATATGTGCCTCTTGAAGCTATGCTTTACTCGAGTAATTTTTGTGTAACACTGTTTGACGTACGTACACTCGCCTGAAAGAAGTTGTAGAACGATTTACATAGCGATTATATGTAAATCGTTCTACAACTTCTTTCAGGTGAGTGTACCTCGGAGAAAAAGTAGTCGGGACCGTTAAGCGCGGCAGCAATATTCGGTTGCATTGCTGCCGCGCTTACCCGTCCCGACTACTTTTTCTCCGAGCGTACCTATCTATTAAAATAAAGTGGTGGGCGGTAATTCGATGTTTTTTTTAAATAAACAGCCGCAACTCCTAATCGTCTGAACTGATTTTAACAAACTTGTCCCGTTGGAAAAAGCATTTATTGTTCCATCAAACACATCTTACCTATGATCTGTCTAATTGTTAGTGATGCCGCTAGAGCGCGCTCTTTGATATAATAACAACAAATTGCAAAATTTTCTAAAAAATTAAATGCAATAATATGACTTTATTTTCATAGAAATGTTACGAAATGATACTTAAATAGGTTAGTGAAAACGGTATCTCGATATCGTATTCGTAGCTTGAAATATCGAAGAAAGAACATATAATTAAAAAAAAAACGCTATGACACCGGTATTTAATTGTTGTTTATTTGTCGTTTTTCAAGATTAAATGGTGATGGCTCCCACATCAAGTACCTAGCCGAGGAAATGCAAGTGACCCAGGCAGCACTTACTAAAATCATGCCGAACATCGGAGGACCAGGAACCACGGGGAGAGAGATACTGTATGGAGTCTTGCAATCACAGATCCTATATGCCATGCTCGCATGGGGAGACGTTCTCGACTACAAACGATACCGGGAGGCATTCGACCGGTTACAAAGGCGGACGCTAATAAGAGTGACCAGTGCCTACAGGACCGTGACAGCCAAGACAGTGCAAGTGTTGGGGGGCGAGTATCCTCCCATGAACTTGCTGGCACAAGAGCCGTGTAGGCTTTTCCAAGCAGACATCGCCAGCCTGGAGCAAACTTTGATTCCCGACCTAGCACCATGGGCGAAGAGCAGTTTCAAGAAAGCAAACTACCACCTAATGCAAATTCTGTCAGGACACGGGCAATTCGGATCGTACCGCAAGAGGTTTGGACTGTCCAAGGTGGACACTTGCCGTTACTGTGGCCTATTTGACTCCCCGGAATACGCGATCCTGTCATGTGTGAAATGGTCAGAAAGACGAGTTGTCATGTTGGAAAGTCAGAAAAATTGGGATGCTGTCAGCAACTATGTAGCCTGTGTTCTTAGAGTGAGAGAACCGGAAGAGAGAATAGACAATGCCTGTGTCCCTGAAGTTTTAGCAGTTTGAAGGCATTAGACAGAGAATAGAGTGCCTCTGACAATTACAGCTGGCATTCTGAAGGTGTGTCGTGTGGACGGTTCTGGAATGCCAGAGAAGGTCGAGGAGGGCTTTTAGTCGGAGTAGCACCTGACACTCCCGGTACACACTGCACCCGTGCCCCGGGACCAAGCGGTTTCCCCTCACAAAAAAAAAAGATTCAATTGTAAAATTTCATAATTTAATAAATTTTAAATAGTGAAAGTATCATATTTTTAGTAAAAAAAAATGTATAATATTAATATTGTTTACCAAATTCCAACAGCTAGAGACGACATAAAAATACGAATATAAGAGGCTATTCGTAGTCTGTTAAGAGCAGAAATTAAAGGTGCTGTAATGTCCACGCATGAGCGGCGCCAGCATTGCATTGTGTGTGATGCAAGACAATTCGAACATTGAAGGACGCTTTAGTTTTATTTCAAAATTTGTCCTTTGTTCTTAGTGAAAATACATATATTTAAGTATCATTTCCTTATATTTTGATGTAAAAGAATTTTGCAATTTTTTCTTATTATATTAAAAAGCGCGCTCTAACGGCATCACTAAGAATTAGACTTATCATAGGTAAGATGTGTTTGATGAAAAAATAAATACTTTTTCAAACGTTATAACTCGTTATCATTCGTTCAGTCGTTTAGCAGTTACAGCTGTTTATTAAAAAAACATCGAATTACCCCCCACTACTTTATTTTAATAGATACGTCAAAAAATGTTAAACAAAAATTACTCGAGTACAGCTTAGCTTTAAAAGGAACATACTTTTTGCAAAGATTTACTAAGTGGATTTACAGTGAAAAATCACTTTAAAAGTTTAAGATGGTGGTTACGCGCACTGTCGACCATCTTGGAAATCTGACAATATTTGCCACGGTCTTTTTTTGACCATTTTAGTAATTTGTTTTTCTGCCGTCCCGACTACTTTTTTTCCGAGGTACACTCACCTGAAAGAAGTTGTAGAACGATTTACATATAATCGCTATGTAAATCGTTCTACAACTTCTTTCAAGTGAGTGTACGTACGTCAAACAGTGTTACACAAAAATTACTCGAGTAAAGCATAGCTTCAAGAGGCACATATTTTTTGGTAACATTTACTGGGTGGATTTCAGTGAAGAATCACTTTAAATGTTTAAGATGGCGGTTATGCCCTGGGGACTATCTTGGAAATCGGACAATATTTTCCACGTTCTTCTTTTGATCATTTTACTAAAATGTTTTTTTCCGCAAGTCTCTCAAACGAATAGTTTCCGAGGTACAGCACTTTGCGTTCTTAGCTGTCCACCCGGTACATATGATGAGACAAGGTTTACTCAGTTAGTTCAATTGATGTATGTTCTAATGATCGCTAGGCCATTGAAACAGACATTTGTTAGGTGATGTGTACTCGCATTTATTAAGCTGATATCAATATGCTTATTGAACAAACGTTCGTTAATTTATCTACCGACGTAGTTGGTTACTATCATTCTGTGGGTCATGTAAAAAGGAAAATAGGGCGTAATTATCAAGTGCTTAAGTTTGAAATACCGGCACGAGTTACTTTGGGCTTCGGGCTATTGGTGATAGAAGATCTATCTATTAGTCGCTACCGTTTATATAAACAACTAATTAAAATTTATAGCTTCAATCGTAGTTGGTTACCGGACGGTAGAATTAATACTTGTTATTTGCTGTATCTTAGGTTAAGTTTAGTATAATAAATTTAAGCTCATCTTTGACTTAAATTTTACGTTAAATTTAATGTCAAATTTATTGTTTACTCTGAACCATTTGACGTAATTGCTGATACAGCAACATGGTTGCCTGTGGGAGTCAGTGATATGAATTTAACGGTTCTCGGCAACTTTTTGTTAGAAAGGATAAAGGTTACTATAGTTACTTATTTTATATCTTAACAATAACTTCTACTTATTAGTTCCAGAAAACATGATCATGAGTGTCCCAGCTGAATGGTAATTGGTAATTTTGTAGATTTCAACTACAACTTTATTATCTTTGATTTCAAAGATACTCAAGGACTTTGACGAGCTACTTGGTTTAAGTAAAAGATTTCAAGCAAGTATTGTTTTCACTTTGATTGAAAGTGTTTCAAAGAGGTTCATAGTTGATGAGAATAGTAGTAAGATCTTCGCTTAAAAGAATAAAAGCTTTATTCGCAAAGATTCACAAAAACGCTTTTTTTAAATAAAGTTAGTAAAGCATAAAATAATAAATGATTAAATTTGCATTCCAATATTCCTATTTTATTATCGTACATGTGCCATCTAATCTCAAATTTATAAATAACTCAATTAGGTACAAATCTAGATGGTTCTCACACATTTATAGCATTTTATGTAAGTTTCAACTTTAAAATTACATCTTCCTCGTACAGTGTACATGTTTCAAAATCCACTCTGAAATGAAAATAAAAACACCAAGAGGAGCACGTACCTTTTTGATCAACTTTTTAGTTAGCCTCTGCTCTCCTCGGTTAAAACTGCAAGCGTGATACTGTTATAAAATCGCGCAAAAAGCATCCACCGCATGCATATTTCATGTAGACATTGCGGTAAATTTCCACATGTGAACCGAAAAGCCTTGAAGTGGAGTTGTGGTACGGAATGAAATATGGAAATTGTATATTATTTGGAGAACGTCCATATGTAACAGTGAAATGTAAATGCGATGAGCTTTTGTGTTTGCTAATGAAGTTTTATATGTATGCACGCATGTATGTATGTAGGTACATACATATATAAGATGTTCCATCAGATCGATGAAAACTAATATTGCTGAAGGGTTTCTTAATAGTAGGACAATTCAATAGATCTCAGAGGTATCGATTATAATAATAAAGGCAACATAACGGAGTATAATGTTTTTTTCGTGGTGTTCATTAACGATTGTTTTATCTTATAAATCAACTAAATAAAGTAATCAAATATAAAAAGAATAAAAAGCGTTTTCGTATTAAAAGGATTTGGCATGGTTACAAGGTAATGAAACGATTATCTTATATACTTAATAGTTGATGTTGCATTTAGGAGGTGCAAAACAAATCTAAGTAGTTTTAGTTTTTGAAAAGTTATTCCAATATGTAAATGTGAAGAAACTGTAGATGGATGCATTTTGATTAATGTTTGCCTCAATTTTCCGTTGTCTGTTTGTGCATTGTACACAATTATAAAGTTTAAACAGAAACTACCATGACATCACGTCACCGTACTTTGGTGGTTTAATTTCAGAAATTATATAACGTGACTGAAATAGATGTATGAGTATGGTCATTAGCCCCCGCAAAAGAGCTATTGCGTTGAAGTTTAATAAGGACGAGTTTAACTGAGATAGTAAGTGGCACATTGTGTTGTTGGAAACGATGCCGCTATACACAACTATCTAGTTTGTACCCTGGTAGTTGCGAGTGCAACTAGAATTTGCATTAACAAATTTTTACTAGTTTAAATAAAACTGACGGAGTAGTAATTTTTGTATTTGTGTTTGACATACTTTTAATATTGTTCGCAGGACTATTATAAGGATAATGTATACATTATTTAATTAAAACAATGTAACAATGTACGGAATAGTTTACTAATATTGAAATTGTAGTAGTGTAAAATTCAAATAGAACTGCAGATTAGTTAGTGTAATTTGAAAAATAAATTAGAAATACTATTTTAGATTTGAGAAAAATTTAATTTTAATAGAAAATGTTAAGAAAGTTAGAGCACTGTACTCTTTTATTTCAGCCTGCTTGGCCCTCCGGTAAAGCATAGCAACATCAAAGAAACACAACACGAAATAATTATATAATAAGTAATCTTATGATCCTGATACCTACTTATTTCCACTTCTAGGTCAATTATAACACTTTTAATTCGAATACAAATCAATTTATTCCACACACACAAAACAAAACAGTAAAATATATCACACAATTTCATACATCAACGACTTAAGTGACAAAATTAAATACGAATTTAAAAAATCAGACATAAAGATTACCTTTACACCGAGCAAAAACAGACAGTTAGTTACAAATTTAAAAACTAAGATTAAAAAAGATAATCACAGTAATGTCGTATATAAATTAGAATGCAAAGACTGTGATAAATGTTACGTAGGTCAGACTAAACAATACTTGAAAAAGCGACTTTATAATCATCAATACACTGTAACGCATAATATAACCGCAGAAACTGCTTTGTCTAAGCATTCTAAAGAATTACGACATAACTTTAAATTTAAAAATGTTAAGATTTTAAAAAAGAAAATAGTAATAAAAAGAGATTAATATATCAAATGATATACATTAAAAAAGAAAATAACGCGGTCAATTTTAGAACAGATATCGAAAATTTAAGTACTATTTATAATAATTTAATCACCTAATCACGCCTGAATTTTATCAATTTAAGCTCTTGACTAGGGTTTTTTGCCATGCTTTTCCCTAGTCCTTCAACAGAATTGTTAGAGCTTGACAAAAATACAGTGATATAAGGATTTTTATGATTATAAAGTTACATTTAAAAATATCTTAATTTGTCCACGATATTGTAAACATAATCCTATGTGTCACTGAATTTCTTTGTCTGTAGATAATTTTGTTGATAGGCATGGCTAGGTGTTTATTAATTGACACGAATTAAATGTCAATTTTATTCCATTGAAGAAAACGAATTGTAAAGGTTCTGGAAGAAATTGATCTCTAATCAAATTAAAAGTATTATAATTGATCTAGAAGTATAAATAAGTATCAGATACGTAAGATAAGGACTTAAAGGTCATAAAAATACATATACTAATAATAACAAATTACAAATACTGTCTCATAAATCAATAATTTGAAACAATGAAGTGCATAACATTAATAGCGATTTATCTATTACATATATACATAAGCAACTGATTGAGAATACTTCATGCTATTAGTCACGTATGTAGGCGGGTTCACAAAAATAAATTGACTATCTATTGTTATTAATTATTCATTATTACTTTTTGAAATTTATTATACACCATCATTTTCTGCACAAATACCACCTATTTTTGCTGAATCACAAAAAAAAAGTTGGAAGTATAGGGCTCAGTAAACTGTGATTAACGTTTTGTGAAGATAGGTGACGTCATCCTTGGGATCATGTAATATGCCGCAAATTATATTAGAAGAATCGTTTAATAGTTCTTATAATTTCGGAGATTATAATAAAACTTAAAAAATTGTTCGAATTTTGAGGGGGCATATTTTGAGGCACTACATTGTGTGATTGGGCCGATAAAACAGTTTTTTCAGTCTGTGAAGTTTAATCGAAATCGGAATGTGTCACCTGCCGGTTTTCCCTTTAACAATTGAATCAGAAACCAGCAAAATATGACAATTATAATCCAAGCTAGAAATAAATATAGATTATTCGTATAAATTGTAAGTTCTAATTTGGCAAGGCTATTTTCAGACTGGCTTTGATTGTTGGCTTTTTTACCAAACCATTAGCATCAATCTATATATGTATTTTCACACTTTCAAGAGGTTGAGCGTAGTGGTCAAATGGAGGTTGGTCTTTTACTATCATAATAAACGATAAATTCTACTAACTTTGATACTAGTGTCATTGTGTATAAAGTATAGAACCTTTACGTAATATTTACGGTCACAGGTTTACCGCAACATAAAATTTGTGAAGACCAACCTTTTTGAATTGCCTTTAGTTTAAAGCAACTATGTATATATATATTTCGCAATATACCTATCTAGGGTTAGTATAAATAACAGTATTTTTATAATCTAAATTCTATGGTTGCAACAATGCAATGATAACAATTAGAACCGGCACTAGATAAAGTATACTCAGTGACATTAGAAGTGTTATACCCAGAAGAAGTGATTTGTTCAACTCGATTTTTTTGCATCAAAATGACTATATTTAAAGCATGCTATGACAGTAATGTCAATTTTTAACATTGATACTTTTTTGGGAAAAAGAAAGTTCTCTTACTTTTCTGCGAAGAAATTCATGTTCATGAGAGCTGACGACTATCGAAAACTTTACTTATTGTGTGTCCACCTGCAAGTGTTAAGCGTAGCAAAATGAAGACGCCAAAATTATCACCGAGTTAGTAACTTTGACAGGGATAGAATTGTTGCCTATCGAGATGTTGGTTTGTTCTATCGCGAAATTGGCCCTCGTTTTAATTCTAATGCAATGACGGTAGTGGGTGTGTGGATAGAAGAAGGTAGAGAAACATGAAGAAGACCAACTGGTCAAGCGACGCGTTCCACAGAGCATCAAGATAGGTGCTTCAGACAACTAGCTCTACGAGACCGTTTTGCTACAACGGGTCAAATCAAAAAAATTTGGACGTTTTTAGTGCTTCTTGCGACTGCCGACCACTGTCGTCAATGCTTGAACTAGTACAGAAAACGGCAGTATTGGGTAGTAGAATGGCATAATGTGGTCTTCCGCAACAAATTGCGATTCTGTCTAGATATGCACGATGTCTGTAGAAAGGTACGACGCCGGCGCCGGCGTGGAGATCGACGCGATATTAGGTTTGCTGTTGAGAGGTATCTACACAGGACTGTTGGAGTAATGTTTTGGGAGGGTATTGGTTATGGTAGCCGATCAACACTTTTCTTAATTAGAGGCAGTATGACAGCTGCGCGTTATGTTAATGATATCCTTCAAATCATTCTAGAGCAATTTAGATGGCCGTCCACACGTCCTTTCTCAGCAAGACAATGCACGTTTCCATATTGCTCGTAGAACTATAGACTTTCTCCAAGAAGTAAGCTTTAATGTTTGCTGTGGCTTTCTCCTTCCCCGGATTTAAGGTATATCGAACGTGTGTGCGATATCATGGGGAGGAGACTGTCAACTTTGCGCCATCCGCTACAAACTTTGACACAGTTAATCAACGTAGTTCAAGTTGCTTGGAATGAGGTACCGCAAGCATATATTGACCATTTAATTTTGTTATCGTTTCATTTCTGATCTAAAACTATCACATCGTCAAGAAATCAAGTTAAACAAATGAATCCTTCTGGGTGTAATGAAGTGCTACAGTATGATATGATTAATGATTGATTGTAAAATTTATGTTACCTCCTCTAATGTCTTTTTCAGTTGTCGTTTCTTTTTCCATAGTGACTTGACTACATTCCTTGCGATAAATTATTATCTGTATTGTTTAGCTACTTGTTTCTCGTTAGTTTGTTCATTGTGATATATGAATTTATTCATGTCTTCATATATTGTTTTGATAAATTATTTTAGACTTTGTGTAATAAATCTTTCTTATTTTGGTTCGTATTGATCAAGAATTGTTATATGTCGTGTGTTATGTGTTGTTTGTCGTCTGTGCTCTTGACTAAATTTCATTTAGACATTGCTTGGTATATGTTTAAGTCTATTACTGTCTAATTTTTTTTTATTTTTGGTTTAGCCTATAGCTTTTTAGAAGTACGTTGGGACATGTGATACCGTAGATCTTGTTTCGGAACGCTCTGGTTAGAGTATAATAATGTTTTCTATAATCAAAACATATTAAGTGAACTGACATGAAACTAGTATGAAACCTTAATTATAGAACTTAAACATGTTTGCCTACGATATTACTGCAGAGTAATCATATTTAGTAAATTTCATTGATGTTAAACTAGTTTTTATTACTACGTACGTCCAAAAAGAAAGGTGACTAACAATGTGCATTATAAATAAAACATTTTGTGACTATTTTTCTAGTGTTTTCTATCTTATTCAATTTAAAACTCTTTCTGAACTTTTTACGCCATTTTGTATAATTTCAGTTTTTCTGATATTCATACAAATGTTTTATTGTTGTTTATAGATGTTACTGCATATAGGCACAAAATAAAATTTTATACTCATGTTTCTTCAATCGTTCAAATAATAAATATAATAATTGCACTTGTATTAGAATATGTCGACGTAAACAAACCTGAAGTAAGAAGCTTGCTAGCGTACCGTGAAAAAAGTAATTTACAAAATCCGGAAGCTCTCATAACGCGTTACAATGTATAAAGCAGGAAGAAGGAAAACTTTCTTACGTACAGTTCTTTTGTTGTCCGAGAAAGCTGTCGTGTTTGCTTGTCCTGTAAACGATGCTATTATAACCAGGACAAATATAAAAGAATTAATACGTAAGTTCAAAGAGACGTACCTATACAAAACTTAACAAAGTGTTTAAGTGGTATTCGTTTTTAATTTAATTTAATTATTCTTTGTATAACGTTTTTAAATTAAAATGAAATACTATTCAGGTTTAAGTACGTTTTTGTTGTAGTTACACCACTGTAGAAATCTATCGCGACGGGATCCTTCAAGCCCGTGGCCATCAGCGATAGGATCCTGTAGAAATAAGCGCGTTAAAGTCGAACACGATATCTCATTTCCTGCAAAGATGAAACGGAATAAGTGCTGAGATGTCAGTTTCCATAACTGATCGCCTTTGATCGAAGCGAATTTACCCACTCTTTATGCGAAGAACTTACGCCCGCCCAGCCCAACCGTTGCCGTTAGAAAACCGAATGAACGAGCAATTGTTCGTTTGACTTACCTTTAACATGGATCCTTCAGATTTATTCCTTTTTAAGCGATGAAACGGGATAGAAACGGATAGGAAGTAGTTCTATCACGCCCATCTTCCTCTTCCGCGTCCGATTTGTTTGCAAATTCGTTACAGGCAGGTAAATTCTAATGCTTATTAAGGACATCTTTACGCTTCGTTCAATCACAATTGTTGACGGAGTAATAATCGATAAAAAGTATTTTCTCTGGAGAAGTTGGTAGCCATGTTTCGTTACAACAATCTAGACATCCTAAAATAAATATATCTACTAAGTTCTTCTAATTTAATCCGTGTTGGGATTTACCTCAATGACGGTAAGTTCCTTGAGCTAACTCAAAATTCTAGTAATTTGCAACAAATACTTAAATTTACCCTGAAAGCAGTGGCAAAAGGAATTAATAGCTGTGTCCGTTAGTAAAATGAATAAAAAATCCTATTTTCTGGAATGAGCCAATAACACCTAGAAATATTAAACAGCTACAGTATCACAGCCCTTGATGTGTACCATAATTGAATCCTTTGTTTATGTAAGTTGACAAATTTAGAGCATTTCGATTTGTTTATGTATCTGAACGCGTAAAATTCGGAGAGGTTTATTTTGTTTAGACGAAAGCTTTCCATTAACAAAGTAAATGTTTGTAGAATGATGCAGCGCAGCGATTAAACATTTAGATCAATTAGTTTGAAGTTGTGCTTACAGTATATGATAAAATCAGAACTAAAACAAGCAATTTTAACCACCACAGTTAGCAGTCTCCGATGCGACCATGGGAAATTTAAAGTTGTAACTGCAATAAGACCACATTGCTTGCTAATGGATGGAAATAATTTATGTGGACTTAATAGTGTTAAATTGTAATCTACAATAATATACTCACATACATATGTCATGCTGTAGTCCATACTTTATGACAGAGTGAATCTTAAATCTACATTTTCTGTACATACATAGGTATACAGATATTAAACAAATTCAGCGCAGTTATGCATGGTTAAATATAATCAATGAAATGAATGCCAGAAACCGCTTATGCCACTCATTCGAGATGTGCTTTCGATAAATAAAGATATATTCTGTAAAGTTTGAGATGATCATTTAGCTCATAGAATTAGGTTTTGTGTAACAGATATTTTTGAAATTTTTAACTGCAAATGCCGTATAAAATAAAATGAATAATATTTTAATACATAACAGAGCTATGCTACATTATATAATGTGTCCATTGAGAAGTTAAGTTGTGTTAACATTTTCATAGAAAAAACGTAGATAAATGAGTGTGTTTTCCTTTACATAAACATAAATTCAAATGATACTTAATTAATGTCAATTGTCAAGCACAATTAGCAATTAAATCCTTATGTCGATTCTAGTTGGAACAACTTGCTTTTCAATTTTAAACATCGGTTTTAAAATAGCCGTTACTTTGGGACACAAGATTTTTTAGTTCAGGCTTACGAGGGTAGTCGGAATGTTTCTGACCTAACAAAGATACAAAATAGTTTTTCTTTTTATTTTGCCATTCTTTAACTCGTCCAAACAGTACTTGGCGTTTTTCTCGGCAAAATAATTGTTCATGAATGTGATGGCCTTCTCATTGGATGAAAATCTTTGTCCTCTGATCGCAATTTTTAGATTAAGGCACAAAAAAGGCACTTGGAGGTAGATTTGGCGAGTAAGGAGGATGACCAAGCAATTTGAAGCGTAATGTCTGGATTTTCGCCATAGAAACTTTTGAGGTGTGAGACGACGGACTGTTTTGGTGAAATAGATTTTTTTTGCAGCAAATGTGGCGGTTTTTGTAGAAATTCCATCTTTAGCTTGTCAAGAGATGATGCAAAGTACGCTTCTGTAATATATTTTTTTCCGTTTTAAGATAATCGACGAAAAACAGTGGCTATCACTTCCCAAACCGAAAAAGCAGTTTTTACCTTTTTTTGGGAGCCGATTCTCCCTTCTCAATCCACTGTTTTGACTGTATTTTTGTTTGCAGCAAACGCAGCACCGAGGCACAGAGAGCTTTCTCATGAAATGTTGATTCAATATGTGACAAACACTTTGTTTTGGACATATTCATAGCCTCTGCTATATGTCTCACTTTAATTGGACGGTCGTTTACTACCATTTGGTGAACTTTAGCGGCGTTATCGTCAGTGGTTGTAGTTATTGGCCCTCCCAAACATTCATCGTTCCTCAAACTGGTACAGCTCATTTAAATTCAGTTGCCCAAAATTCCACGGTGGTAAATTATGGTGCAGAGTCATCGTACATAGCGTTCAACTCATCTTTGATGTGCGTAGCCATATTGCGTTTCAAAAACAAATATTTAATGACCGCTCGATATTCGATTGTTTCCATTTTCACAATAGCATTCACACGGACTCATTAAAACGATGGTCAAACAATAACTGCGCGTTCGAAATGGCTGTAATTTTAGTGAGTACCTGTCATACGTTGCGCAACCACATTCCCTAGCTGTTATAGATGAGGGCTGCTATCGTCACGTTAAGGTCGAAAACATTTCAGACCATCCTCATATTATCGAAGTGGTAATAAAATTTATTGTGTATGGGCGCACTCGGCTCAAAATTGCATCGAAGAATTTAAGTTGAGTTCCACATATTGCGACGGATTATATGCAATTGAAGAAGTCATTGTATCTAACTCTAAAACTGGTAGTCCCTTTCGAGAAAATCAGGTAGCGGCATAAAATTAAGAAACCTACAATTCAGGTTGTCAATCGTGCTGAAAGAATAATAGAAAATGAACACAAACATCTGTCCGACACTTGAGTCAACAAATTAACCTTTCTGTTGGTACAACTCACAAATTATCAAAAAAAAGATTTATCACTTTATCCGTACCGTATGACTGCAGTACCAGGGTTGTTAGAAATTGATTGTCCACGTAGACTACAGTTTTGTAGATATTGGTTTGTAAATATGAATAATAATAATCGAGAACTTTTACAAATCGTCAGCTTTACTGATACATGGTTTTCTAAAACCGGATACTTTAATTCACAAAATACAAGAATTTGGAATATTGTAATAATTTTTCAGGCAACGTTAACTGCTCAAAGGTTTCAGTTTTATTGGCTCAATAACGCGTTGGCAATTATGAACGTGTTTGGTGTCTTTGTGGGTGAAAGTGAGTTAGTGTTTTGCTCAAAGGTATCACATAGAAATTGGGGATGATGAAACTCAAAACACATACTTATTTCCAATAAAATGGGAATCTTTGGTATCACAAAATTAAAGCGAATAAGTTGTAACCCTAACGAGTTACTTTTCACACAGTTATGATACAAGTTATATAATAGTATTTTTGATATAAGAACAACTCAATTTTATGTTCAAAATAAGGTTATTGGAAACAATTAAGTAAGCCCAATTATATTGTATATCTCGTTGAAATTTTATTAAATTTTTAAGAAGCAAACCAAGTTATCCGTACAAAACAATCTTAAGAAATCTATAAATTGGGTTTCCTCTAAATAATGCGTATGAAACTCTCGGATACAAAGTAGAGAGCCTTGAGGTGGAGCTTTGTTTTTATAATTAAATTTGTCCGTCTAGGTTTAAATCCAACTGAATGAATAAGTAAAAGAAAACTTACTTAATGCGATGTAGACACAAGTTCTACCAAACCATGTTTTATTTGCACAGAATTAGACGACGGTGGAACCTTAATTAAATAAACATAACAAGAGGTAATATATACAAAGTTTCTATTATAGGGAAAGCATCGTCTCTGAAAGATCATTGGATTAATTTCTCTGGACACTAGCGACTTCGTATTATTTCTGTATTCACGATAAGTACTATTAAGTAATCTGTAATAAAAATCTAGGATAATACTATTGTTGTGTATGTGAGTAGAACTCACACAGCTTTACTTATGTATTTATGTACATACACGTGCACATATTAATATGGTTTTTACTTTGCTTTATTTTGACAATTTTTCCTCTTATTTGTAGTAAACTTCTTTTCAAGCGCTTTTATCATTGTTCTGTATTGATTAGACATCACTTTTTGTATTTGCTGTTTCATTGCACCATAATTTCAACATTTCTACTTCAAAGCGTATTCATTAATCTAAAACTAGTGCTACTAATGCCAACGTTTTAAGGCCCTTGTACAACTCGACCAATCCTCTAACAACAAAAGCCGTATAAACTGGGCCTCTCAATTAAAAAAGATTTGTGTGGCGGTTGGTGAGCTAAATATATGAAACAGTGGCCAAACAAGTCTAATAATAAAAACAAAAAAGGATGATATATTACAAAAAGTTACCAACCACCTAATAAGTACAGATATTGAAGCAGCAACTAAGTCTGCATTCGCACCTCTATACCGACATATATGCAATTTAAGTGTAGGTGAAGACTACATTAAATTTACAACAACTATAAAGAAAATTAGGTTAATTAGCCAAACTCGAGTTGCTAATAAAAATGAATTATTAGATGGTATCACAATAAAAATTACTACAAAATAAAGACTGACACTTCTTGCACCATCTGCAACACTCATGAGTTGGAGAGTCTCCAATATTATTTATTGCATGGACGGGAAACCCCAACTATGGAGTCACTGCTGATAATAGCTGATGAACAACAGATGAACCGCCTGTACTACTACATTGATGGAGCTCTCCGAATACGATCATTTATGATTAATGAATAGCTTATTAATGTCAACTATCCGATTAAGTACATTGTAATTCATTTACTATTTAATTTACTCTTTCTTTTTTCTTTCTTTGATATCACACACACATATTGTTAACATACATATATATATTGCTGTAAACCATGAACTCTTCTGTATAACGTTTACTGTTTAAACAGAATAAAGATATTCTGTTCTATATTATTCTATTCTACTAATGCCAAGGTTGCTTGCTTTTTATATTTCTATATTATTACGCAATAGAAGGTATAATTATTTCTTCGAGAGTAACACTTTTAAATCTTTCAAATTTAAAAAATCATTATAGTTGTTATTAAGCGTTAAACGCAATAGAACAGCAGAAAGAAATGCTGTGAACATAATATAGTAACAAGAAAGGCAAATGGCCAGTTTTTGGAAGATACATATATGCATGTATATACACATACATACATACATAGTCTTAAAATTGATGTCAGCTGGCAGTATTTCTGGTTGGTGAGTACTAATTTTCTATTTTTTTTCTATCACGACTTATGCATATGTATAAGATCTGAGAAATAAGAGGTCCTAACTAACAACTCCAATAGAGAACTTTTGTATGTAAGGCATTTCATTTTCACTCTTCCCAATTTACCTTGACATCCGCTAAACAAAACTCTTATAAGGTTGCAATATTGTGCCAGTTATTTCGGGTGCTGCAACATTTCGTAGTCAAACTCAATAACCCATAGTTTTTTTTATCTCTAAGCTGTGAAAATAGCAGTCTATCTTCGTGCAGGTCGTCATTTGAGTAAGTCTGATTTTGTTGACTGTTTTCAACTGGAATTTAAGACAAGTGTCCTGAACTTTATTTTCCAGTTTGGTCTCGCTTCTATTCCCAATAGTTGTAGTTCCTCTTTGAGGCTTTTGCAAGCCAGTCAGATATTCTCCGACTTAACTTTTTGCTGGTTTACAGTGCGAAAAAGTATATACTTACATAGTATCCATAAGTGAAGTTGACGGTTTCAAGTCAGTTACATGTGATTGATAAGAGAGGCATAATGATAAGCTCTACAAGAGTATACCTTCCACCTATGATGCTTTGTAGTAGTCATTACGATTAATTATAACTAGTACGTTAGTGGCGAAGCGTTGAGTTTGCAGTTTTTTCTTTTTCTTTATTTATCATATGACTATGCTACGGTCAATATCCAGAAACCCGCATAACATTTGTACTCGTAACTTTGTGAAAACTATGTGTTAGAAGATGTACAAACCATTGTGAACAGCCAGTACAACATTTTAAGTTTTAGGCTGCGGTTATATTTTAGCAAACAGCAGGCTAATAAGAAGTATGTGGACTGATGTGGTAACGTGTACTAAATGTACCTCATACAATTTGTAGTTTACATTTAACCACAAGGCTGTGTGTAACCTGTGAATACTTGTCCTCTGATTTTACCATTCAAAAATTGTAAATTCTAAAGTAAGAGTATTCAACAGATGTTTTTACTACATTTCCTTATATTAGAAGATTTAAACAGATACAGCCGTTTATATCATAATGATGCTGTCCATACACGTGCATGCACGTATGGAAGAAAACGTAGCAGATAAAAATCGTTGTTTACTTTTATTAGTACGTGGAATTTATCCGGATGTTTGCTTTTGCCTTTTTCTTCGAGTATCCGATACGTTTTGTAAAGAAAACACAACATAAAGCTTTCAGAGAAACCCTTAACAATATAAATTCTGAGACGGTATCTTTGTAAAAATATTTGCAGACATAACGCTGCTCCAGGAACGTCCACAACAAGCTAGAAAAGTAAGACTTAAAATATTAAACCATAGATTCGTTGAGAAGGGCAAATTCTTCTTTCGACCGCTGCGTCGAATGTAAGACATGTCTATAGCTATATGTGTGTGTATATAAAGTGAAGGGCTAAAATATTTTAAACCTTAAAACATAGAAGAAATAATACACCACTATATTATTAAAGCCGATATTAAATGGAGCAAAACTGAATATGGTAACAATTTTAATACCGTTTTTTGAAAGAAGAAGTGTAAAACAGGCACTCTAATGTATTTAGAACCAACATACGTTTTTATTTTCTATAAATTCTATTGATAGGTCGTAAACTGTATACAAGACTAAATAAAGTTTATTTATTTTAATTAATATACGATATGTATTTTTTTACCCTTTATTACTTATCTGCTTTCCAGATATTCTTTCCAGTTTTTATGTCAGTTGAAATACTATTCGATTCAATTGACCGAAAAAGTGGAAAGAATATCTGGAAAATAGATTTATTTTATTTTCAAAAATAAAAAAGATTCGTTCTTTGTGAATTTTAGCTTAAGTTTAAATTACAAGACACTAGACATGCTAATGCACAAGATAGCTATAAATGAAGAAGAAAACTACAGGTCCAATACTTTCTGCCAATACTTTCAGAGGTACTGGAGAAAATAACATCAAAGAGGCTTGTCTCTACTTTTGAAAGTCAAAATATTTTGATTCCTGCACAGCATGAAATTGGTGGACTGGTGAATCCACAATTATAGCTCTGGCTGAATCAAAAGAAGAAATAATGCACGCACGTGAACATCAGAAATCTATAGTAATGCTGCTCTACGACATGAGTAAATCCTTTGGCACTGTATCACATGATCTACTTTTAAATGACTTAGATTATTATGGAGTAAAAGGCAGAGCAAACAAATTGCTGAGTTCTTACATTGCAAATAGAACACAAATATAACATTGGAAAGTTTCCAGCTCGGAAAAAAAATCAGCAAGTTGTGGTGTCCCGCAAGGATAAATTCTGGACCCAAACCGTTTCATTAAATATATCTGCGACCTTTCAGAAAATATATTGCACGTCAAGGCATAGTTGTATACTAACGACACTTCCTTCATAATAAAAAGTAACAGCGCAGAACAATTTATTTGAGAAAATGCATCAACAACAATGAAGGCCTGGTGGATATGGCGTAGATGAATGCACTGCTCGAGTAGACGCTCACTAGGTCACCGATGAATCAAAATTCGCGCGTCACCGACACTCACTTCCAATCTTAACGACCGGTTTGTCCCACCCCATTCGGTCTCCATGGCGATGGCATGTTCCACGTGTCGTAGCCGCTCAGTAAAAAATGCAACAATAGAAAAAGTCGAAACTCGCTGCATAAACTCGTATGTAGGAAACCTTGATGCTCCGTAAATTCTATGAATGTGTCTTCACGCCTTCAGATTATACAGGGTCTGCTCGTCAATTATTTCCGTCACAGTATCTTCTATTGCACCTAAACTGGGCTCTGCAGTGTTCACCATGCAAAGAATAAACCAACTGGTAATACACAAAGCTGCAGAATTAGCTTTGCTAGTTTCTATAGTACTATTAGTATGGTTTGGAAAACATCACCATAATTGCAATTGCTACAAAAAGGTCACATTTATTTTAACCGAAATAAGGACGAATTGGTTTTGCCACTTCATCGCCTGACACGGACACAAAGATCAATGACTTGCCAGAGTATAAAATTATGTAACAAAATACAAGAACAATTAAAACTATTCAGTACAAATCAATTTAATATACCAGTAAAGTGACTATTAACCAGCAATATATTTTTTACTGTTAACGAATATTTGTTACGCCAATTTTAGTCAGCAAATCTGTGACAATAATTTATGCTTTTTTTTGTATTTTTTTATATTTTGCCTTTATTTACGTTTTATTAATGCTACTTTTTAATTGTATGTTCTTTTATACTCAATTTTTAAATTTTTATAATATACGTACATTTTTTTTGTACGAAAACTGGACGAGTAACGAACTGTGTAAAATATACTAGGTACTACTATTTGTAGTACATATTTATGAAAAATTCTCTTTAGGAATAACTCAATATGCATCAATATGGAATAGCTAGACTAGCTCATTAATATGACCACATAGCTACCTCTCTGTCTATCGTGCTACTGACATATGTGATACATTGGAGTAATTTTTCAGACATATTATCCAGGACAAGTCGTAGAAACTGCTGAAGCGCTAATGATGTTTAGAGGCTATGGAGAGGTACAATAAAGACAGTTAGGCCAAATGCTTAAGACAACAATATGTGATATACAAAGACAGACATTTCAAAGTTGTTAAAAGGAAAGGTTGGAATCGAGTCTGAAGGTTTAAGGTTCATTGATAACCTTAGCACAGACTCTGACAGTAAACACAATTGATTTTCAAAACAATGTCATAATGTAGTTTTAAATGCAATAGAATGTTGATGTAATGGAAATGTTTACGTTATTTTGTAACAAGATTAATAAATTTAGTTGTTTATCAGTAAAAGCCGCATATTTTTGTTAATTGTTTTGTTGTGATATTATTTCTCAACTACTATGTAGTATTATTAATTTATTCCACTGCACACTTTTGACAAAATAACATAATTGTGTGTCTTAGAATGTATTGATTTAAGATCTCTCACTGTTTCATTGTCCTAAATGAGGGATTATATCAAAAAATAACAATGTAATAGTACAAAGAAAAAGACATTAATGTGTTGATTTTTAGTTAGAAGCTTCTTTAATGCGTAATCTAAATGTCAGCTAAAAAGGTGCGTTTAAGTGTGGTCGTCAGTATAAATTCCGTTTCCTGCACTTGAGAAATGTGGGTGTAAAGTAATAATTGAAAGTGTGCAACCCCTACACGAACAAAGAAATGCTCTTGGGAAAGAAGGCAAGCACTTACAAAATTAATCATCCTGTACTGGTATTTCCTGATAAAATGTGTAACTTTTTTACAGAATGATATTAATCATTTAAATTTAATTCTTTGTGAGCAATACGTTAATGCGCAGCTTAGACAGAAGATGAAAGTTAAATGGCTTATTACGTTCTTGGGAGGTTTAAAAGCAATCTATAAATCGTCCATATTTAATCTACGTTTTCAAAGTTTTATTATTTATTTACTTATTTTCAATATTTAGAGTGTAGAACCCTAACTGACGGCTTGTGAAACGCCATTAGTACTTTTTTTTTTTGATTTGAACGAAGCTATGATACTAACCAAACTTTTGTTGAAGTGCTACAAACTCGTACGGCATCCTCAAAAAGTTCCCCAGTAAATCCTCCTTTAATTTCTTTAACAATTCTCGCTGCATTTGTGTAGCAAATAATAAGCTATTTTTCCATTAATCAATCAAAGCTGAACTGTATCAAGTTATACTGCAACAATTTGTGAAATATCTGCATGATGACTTGGAAAGAGGATTTTTTAGCGAGATCAACTCTAGCCTATACTACGCAAGGAACAAGATGGAGGCCAAGCAACATCGCCAAATTTGACCTCCAAAATTAGAGAACACTCATTTATAGAAATAGGTTGCATAAATTAGAAGGAATAATTAATTGAGAATGATACTTAACCCGTTACACAAGAAGAACCATAGGAAAGCTGTTTGGATATGATGCAAAAAGTTAATTTATGTATGCAGCATAGAGGCACCAGAAAGGCGATTATATACAATAAAGTACAGAACAAAATTCAAACTATCTAAGAAATTTATGGATTTACAAGGATTCTTTGATAATTTAATACAATCGATATATTTTACCAGAAGATACGACTTTGTTCAATTCGTGAAGATGCTGTTTTTCTTCTAATGGTAAACTAATTTTGTAGGTTTTATTCAAGAGCAAAGCCGGCGCGAGATTTACGAAATGAGCGGCGCAGGTTGAAGTAATATTTCTCGTACTTCTTTCTTAGTATTTCAATTTATGTTTCGGAGTATAATGCTTTAAGTAGCGCCGTACAAATTCTTCAAGTGGGATTATATCTGAAATTAGAAAAGTTCTTTAGTATATAAGAGATTTGTTTCAAATCTGTAATTATAGTGGCAATTCCAGTAAGTGTAAATTGTGTAAACTAAAGAGAGAGTAGTAACAGATTACTTTAACTACGAGCAACGAAGAAGAGGCGTGGTAATTATAATGAAAGGATTATTGGACTGTTTTCTCTTTAGGAAAAATTTATTGATGTTTAGGGAAATGAATAATATATGTATACGAAATTGTGGCTACTACTTATTTTTTTAAATATCGAAATTGTACTAGTCTCCATACAATAGACAGACTGAAATTATACTGACAATGAGAAAAGAAGACAGAATAAAAATATCATTACTCATACGAAAACAAGTCACCTTCTATTAAGCCATCTATCGGCTGACAGACAAATGGATGTCAAAACCATTGTCGAGATCAATTTCGAATGTACAGTTGGCGCCCGAGAATTCAATACCACGTTGTCGTTACAAATCAGGGTATCCTAGGGGATGGTAGAATTTGCATGTACTTCTTGTCTACACGAATCCTTATCAACTTCGTTTAAGGTCATTAAATTTCAACCGCTGTTGTTCCTTTGTATCGTATTCTACAGCAAATAGTTGCCCTCTAAGACGCATATGCCTACGAAGGTAATTTAAGTTGACGTTTGTTATAGTATGTACTACTACCTATATGAGGAGAAATCGGCTGCGCCTATAAAACACAAAGGGATGTGTATTGTAAAATATATTGCTAAAGTAGGTTACAATCAACCGTGCTTAATATTCTTTTGCTTTATATTCTTTTAGTAGCAAAATATAGTTTATTTTAAATGTACCGACTGATGTGATGAAAAATCACCTTAAAGAGCTGCTACATCTTCGTTGTGGTTGTATGTAGGTACAGCATATATGTTGTACATACATACATATATTACACTACATGAAAGACTCGGTTAACAATTAACTCGGGTTAATATCTGTGAACGAAGGCATTATTTTGAATGTATACGACACGTGCCCTCTCATATGCTTCACTGAGCCCCGCTTACAACGTACTAATACTAGCTATGGTACTCGTTGCTTCGTTTATCTGGTGTCAACATTTATAAATGTTTTTTGCGCGCATCACAATTTCAGAAATATTAATATTATGTACAATTATATTTGAATTAAATTGAAAATATGTTTTTGCTGTAAATGAAAATTAAGGTTGCCGATTAGCAACAAATTTAAAGCAATTGACGACACTAGGTTTGCAGTATTATACAAACGTTACATTAGTATATGTATTTTTATGACCTTTATGTAATTATCTTATGTTATTGATACTTTGAAATATCTTTGAAAAGATTCATTAAATAAACTTAATTGTCATGTTGATTTTTACAAGCGGTATGTAGATGATTGCATATGTTGCATACCGTTAGGTAAACTTGATCATCTTCTACACACATTCATCTCCTATCATGATAGGTTAAAACTTACTGTTGAAAAAAAATCACAATTCTGTAAATATTTTAAATGTTAACATAATACATAATAACACGAACATAAGTAATTGGTACATAAAAGACACTAGTAGCAACAGACACTTAAATTACTTTTCAAACACTTCGGTGAATTTAAAAAAAGGAGTAATTAATAATTTAGTTGATCAGGCTCTTAAATTAGCACAACCTGATTTTAAGAAAGAGAATTTAAGCAAAGTTAGATCAATTTTAGAAAAAAATAGTTATCACAAAGAATTTTACGAAAAATTAATAAAAAAACGAATACATAAAATATACAACACAGGCACTAAACAAAATATTAAAATATATCACACAACTCCATACATCAACGACTTATCTGACAAAATTAAATACGAATTTAAAAAATCAGACATAAACATTACATTTACACCAAGCAAAAACAGACAGCTTTCACAAATTTAAAAACTAAGATTAAAAAGTAAAAGTAATGTCATATATAAGTTAGAATGCAAAGACTGTGATAAATGTTACGCAGGTCAGACTAAACAATACTTAAAAAAACGACTTTATAATCATCAATACACTGTAACGCATAACATAACCGCAGAAACTGCTTTGTCTAAGCATTCTAAAGAATTACGACATAACTTTGATTTTGAAAATGGCAAGATTTTAAAAAAGGAAACTAGTTATAAAAGGAGATTAATATGTGAAATGATATACATTAAAAAAGAAAATAACACGGTGAATTTTAGAACAGAAAATTTAATTAATTACATCTGAATTTTAACAAATTAAGCTCTTGACTAGGTTTTTGTCATGTTTCTTTTCTATTCCTTGAACAGAATTGTTAGAGCTTGACAAAAAAATACATTGATATAAGAATTTTTATGATTATAAAGTTCATTTAAAAATATCTTAAATTGTCCACGATATTGTAATTCTATACAGGGTGTCCCAGCAATGAAAAAACGGAGTAATAGCAATCGCAAGCTGGAATGCTAGAAAAAGTAAATCGAAAATATGAAGCTTTATTCGTACGCAAACTGCAGAAAAAGAATAAAGAATTCAATTGGCCTTACGCCGGACCTGGACGAGCGCGGTACAAAGCGACCGAAGACTGCATACAGGCGTGTTTCACCGTTTTACTTCTATGAAAACAAAAATGCACGTCTCTATACGAGGTTACTAAAAAGTAACTAGTAACAATACTCCACCATAAAGATCAAATCATTAATTGATTTTTTTCCAGTAAGTATTAAAATTAATTACCAGATAAATTTTTGTTTAGTTTTTAACAACGCTAGATAAAAAAATAAGTAAATAGTTTGATATTTACTGTAAAAAGGCCACAACTATTAGAATCAGCTATTATAAACTACGAACTTAAGGGCAATGACTCCTATTGTTTGGAAAAACAACACCATTTGTTCTCTTTCACTGCCACCGAAAAAGTTAGCCGAATATAAACATACATTCAGTCAGGTCCGTGATATAATTTTCTAATATAAAAATTTCGTAGGAAAATTAAAGTTTATAAATTTTTCATGTCGTGGTATATTTAGGTGTGATCGTGTTCGGACATTACATATTTACTACTCCTGTATATCACTTCTTCTTCTTCTTGTCTGCAGATATTTTTATTGATAGGCAAGGCTAGTTGATTATTAATGGACACGAATTAAATGTCAATTTTATTCCACTGAAGAAGTTGTGTAACGAAAACCTGAGAAATTGTAAAGGTTCTGGAATAAATTGATCTTTAATCAAATTAAAAGTGGTGTAATTGACCTAGAAGTGGAAAAAAAAGAATTAGCAACATAAGATACGTTACGTTGCCCTGTCAGGATTTTATTAACAACATCTACCTATTTGCCAAAAGGAGCATCCAAGTGCTAATTGTCACATGTGTAACTTGTTGTTTTTGAAATGTTATTAATTATGAAAAAATTGTTAAGTCGTATGGTCATACCTAGCTCGGCTTAGTGGTTTCAGCCTATCTTGATGCCTAAATACTTATGTATGTGTTCAGCTACTTTATGTCTACCTAGAGTACATCACAATTCAACTTGATGTGTATACATACCTACATATATACTAGTTAGTAGTTTATTTTAAAAGTGTTGCTTTAACTTAATTTTCTTGTTTATTCAAATCCTCCTACTTGACTAACAATAAGTAAAGCAATTTAGTATTTTGTAAAAAAATACAACCCGACATACCTAATTCGCATTTTTGCCTTAAATTTATTACTGTGCCGTATTAAAATACGTATTTATGAGAACGTAGTGCAATAATTCATTCACCCGATCTCGTTCATCTCCAGACTACACGTTAAGAATCTGTGATTATAAATACGAGGCTTTGCCCCCACTGACATACAAGCACATAAACACAGCCATACTGCAAAGGATAGAAATTGGATTTTGGAGAACATGTACATTTTGTATTCTAGTTATCGTTTAAGAAGGCATTTTTTGTAATTCTATTTTTCAGGAAGTTATAAAGATAAGTTTGCATTGGAAATAATAATTTTATTGTGAAATTTACTTGAAAATTAGAATTAGAATACATGGTTGGGCGTTTATTATAATCCAAAAAGCATTAAACAAAGCAAAAAATCAAAAAAGAGTGAGAGGAATGGGGACAAGGTTAGTATAAGAATAATTTAAAAGATTACACTTTTTTAACTAAGCTTTAAGGTAAAGTAAATTTTTATCTTTTTTTTTAAGTATTTATGACAATATTATAATTGTTTAGTTACTTCTGTTCTTGTTTTCATTTGTTTCTTTGCGTTACAGACATCCAAGACTAATATTGTATTGCTTTATTTACAAGACTCAATATTTTGCATAGGAACTAAATACCTGAGTAAATGAATTGTTGGTTATAGTAAGTTTGTAGTCAGTCAGTCAGTCAGTCAATCATCCAGTCTCATAGCTCTAGATAGGATATCTAAGGAATAGGTTCTTAAACTAGATATGGCTAAGAGCAGATTTGTTCGTTTGTTATATATAGATTTTTTTTATAAATCCGCTAATGAATTTGCGAATTTGGTCACTACATTGTAATTGTCTATTCTATTCTATTGAATGTGAAATTTCAACAATATTGATATATAAATATATTTTTATTTCTACCTTCTATTTTACCTTTATCAGTCAAATAATTTATTTCAAAATTGTAGTTTTAAACTATGTGTATAAAATCCCTGCTATCCTGGTAAAGAACAGAAACCACTTTTCATGGGTAGTTTCACAAATAATATTGCCAAACCTTCTCAATCGCACAACTTCTATTCATTATTTCTGAATAAAACTACCAATATTAATTCGAAAATGAAAATATGTTCGCGAATTGTAAAATCAAAATATTTTCCATAGACAATTTTTCCTTCACCCAATATTAAATTTTCCGCATACCATGAATTTCACGTTAATGTTATTACTGTTATTTGAAACATGAAAAGGGAAAATAAAAGTTTTTATCAGTATATTCGTCGAGCTTGAAATATAAATATGCTCGAATATAATCAATACCGTATAGAACATGAATGGTCAGTTGGAATTTATATATCCTACAAACACATATGGATGTATATGCAAGAGGTATTACATACGGCACATAATACCCGAACAATTTTAGTTACGAAGAAAAAAGCAATTTGCAAAATTTATTTGTGAAAAAGGTATTTTTATGACATAAATCACAGGACGTAAATTCCATGTATTATTGCGAGCATTTCTGCTTTTTCATAATTAAGTTAATAAAACGAAAGCGCCATCTGGGAAATGTGACAAACACAGACAGCGGCGAGTCAGCATTCATGTTGTAATTATATACGCTTAAACGTATATTTTTATTGCTAGTATATTGTTTCATATGTATACACATTCATAGGGTATTGTTTGTAGATTTCATAGTGCATAGGTACCTATATGGAGAGAATATTTTCATGGAAATCCTTAATACTAAAAATTCTTGTTCAAAATCAGAACGTAAACAGCAGATATGTATTTACCAGAAGGTATGGGCATTCTTTCTTTTTGAGAAGCGAGCGACCAACATGTACAAAAGTAAGATATGGAAAGACACCACTATAATTAGTCGAAGACAAACCTTCGTTGAAGGTTTCTCAACAGGTTTACGGAATCCACCGGGGAAAGAAAAGCGTCTTATTGTACTTCACATTAGCAGTGAAACTGGATCCGTTGAAGGTGGGCTCTTATTATTTGTGTTAAAGAAAACTGAAGACTCATGAAGACCTGAATAGTACAGTATTCACCGAGTGGATTCAAAATACATTACCTCTTCTTGAGCTTGGTTATGTAACAGTGATGGACAATGCACCTTATCACTTAACTAAAAAATAAAAATCTCCTACTTTATCTTGCTAGTTTAACATTTATTTAAAAAAAGTCACTCTTTTACAGTCTATTAAACCCATTCTAGTTAGGAAAACAGTGGCAACTGCCAACAAAATAAAATTATACCTAACTACATAGAAGAAGAAGTGCATATTATAATAAATACAGATTTATATTTTCAAAATGTATTTACGGTACAACGTAAGTTAAGACGAGAAGCCTCTTTATTGCAATAAGAGCCATTTACATCCAAAATAGAACCGTCAGTCACCGGTTAAAATTCATAAAATGTAATTCTCAGAGTCCACGCTCAAGTGAAAATGTAATAAACCCTTTGTCTTTTAGGCTCTTTTATGACTAACACGAGTTTTCATTTTTCTCGTTCTAGTAAACTTATTTCTATAGCAGCAAAGAAACTCTAGAAAAGAAATAGACAAAAGCAATTATTCAGTTTCAGCAGTTTCAGTATTCTTTTAGTAATCTACGCGGTAAAGTTTTTCTGGAAAGAAATTGTATAAAATGAACAATATTCCAAAGTTTATTTTGTCCAATACAAGAGAAACTGTTCTATCTGTCATCCAATCACGTATATAAATATGTATATACACTAGCGACCAAAAATGAGGGACCACTGCGGAAATTACAATAAACTGCTACATTTTTGTCAAACTAAACATATATTCAAATGAAAACACATTTTTTTATATAAAACAAGCATTTGTTTTTATAAAATAGAAGATTATTTACAATAAAAACATAGAACGGAATAATAGTTATTATTTTATTATTCTTGAAAATAACCGCCTTTGGATTGTACATTGTTTTTTGCAAATATTTGGCAATCATAAGACTAGTTTTTGGAGGATATCTACTGGTATAGTTTGCCAGCCATTCACTAATTGCTCCCAGAGTAGCTTCTGGGATATTGGACAGTGGCGTCGTACCTTTCTGTCTAACGATTAATGTCGGACGATTGCTGCTGCCAAACCATATTTATGAGGACACCGTCTCTTTCTTCACTTCACACCAATTAATCTTACTCCCGAAGGAATAGCGTGGTGTCCAAAATGTCTCGATAATTCTCTTTCTTGAAATCGATACAGATCCCCGACGCCATTAAAGGAAAATGAACCCTAAAGGAGCACAGAAGCACCTCGATACTTAACAGTTGGTGCAACACATTCCGGCAGCATTCCTTTACCAGCTCTTTTTCTAACAAAAGTGCGTCGATTAGTACCGAAGACATGAAATTTGCTTTCGTCCGTTCATAGCCCCTTTGAGCACATATTCATGTCCCAATCTTTATGCTGTTTGGCCTATTCCAATTACTTCATACAGTTTTGAGACTGTAGTAATGGTTTTCCGGCGGCTATTCGACCGTGTCATCCAGCTTCGTTAATTGCCTCTTCACTGTTGTGCGCAACACCGAATTCGCGCGGTCTTTCTTCTACTGTGCACGAATTTCTTGGGCTGTTAGGTGTCTGTTCCGTTTGAAAATCAATATAATTCTTAAATCCTCCTTGGGTCTTCCGGAATGTCTTGATGATGCTGTGGCTCCGGTTGTCTGATAACTTTTCACCATTCCTTGAACTTCCCGATAACTTAATTTAAGTTTGTGTACTATTATTATTCGTACGAAATTGATTTCTCTATGTAGAGTTATTATGGCACTACGTGCTACCGGAATTAGTTGTCTTCGTTTTAGCATGATATAACGTTTTTTAATTTTTCTTCATGAACGCACGCTTCACGATCTTCTCCCACAATTTCCAAATGTGAACTCACCATCAGGCCAAGCAAGCGTTCGGCCGGCATCGGTTTCTGTTGGAATGTGATTTATTGGGGTATTAGTATTTAAAACACCGGGGGCAATTGTGTGGATCAGGTAGGAGAATTGAAATTATTTCTTGAAAATGTGTATGTATATCGAAAAGTAAATTTGCTTTAAATAGCTTTCCCACAGGGAGGTGATTGGCAAGGTCATATTTACGCTTAACAGTAGGTAATTAAGTAATTCTATAGATGACAAATAAGGCTGTATTAATAACTTTCTTTGCATAGCAAACTATTTGAAAAAATGAAGTTGATATGCGTATGAAGTTTAATATTGCCATTAAATTTTGTGTAATTAATTTGATTATACTTATTTTAAAAATATAGAGAGAACAAAACAAGAATAATTTATAAATTCACTATGGCTTCAAGTAACATTAATTATGGTTTGATAAATACTAGTAAATTTTGATTAAAATTTGAAATAATCTTGTATCACTACCAGTAGAATTGCTGTTTGTATAATAATAAAAACAATATATTGTTATGTAAAGTTAGCAAGTCATTATATAAACATGAGTCCAAATTTATGCAGAGACAAAATCGAACAATACAAAAAGCACTTTGTGGGAAAATAAAAAATTAACTAGGAATATCAGCACAAGCTTTCACGGATAGAAGTTTACAACGTTTTGCTTCTATTGAATAGGTTATTTAATTTTTAAAGAATATCAAATTAAAGAAAAAAGGTAAGGTAGCAGCACTTACTTGTATATAGCTTCAAAAAAAAATATTGGGATAGTTTATTAATATCATTAATGTTTAGATAGCGATTTTAAAAACGTTTATCAATAACTATTTACCATTGTAATAAAATTGTTGTTGCTAAGAAGATAATAACAATATTTGGTTTCATTAGATTATTTATTTAAAGGGACATGCTTACTTGGAGACAACAATAAAATAAAAGTTATAGAAACACAAAAATTATTTATTAATTTATAAAATATTTAAAAAATTAATGTACCTAATCAAATAATAATGATGAATAATGATCCATATATCTGCATGATAGTGCCTAATTGTAAGTGTAATAAATTGTGTAATCTTAATAGTCTTTCTAATTTAGTGTGTAGCTGCAGTTTTCTAACAAATATCCGTGTTTATTATTAATTGTTCTTTATATATAATATAATAAGCAATAAAAACGATGCTTTCCACACCGTTGCATTTAAATTTTGTGTATTAACAGTATTTTAAAATGACATCTGCAAATTAAATCTTTCTATTGTATACATATGTACATATCTTTAATTTTATATTTCTGCGGATGCTATTCTTTTATACTTTCTGCTGATTTTTATATGTCGTATTTATCGACTCGTCTTATACCAATTATGGTCTAATAGACAATAAATGTTTATTTATTTATATTTATTTATTTAAAGTAACCTATGTATGATAACCTTTTATATATTTATATCGGTATATGCATACATTTTCAACACGTATTTGATCCACACAATTGTTGGGTGTTTTAAAGACTAATATCCCAATAAATCTCCTACCTACAGAAACCGATGTCGACCGAAGACGTACTTGGTCAAACGGTGAGCAGTTTTGATAAACACTGCGCTATAGACGACGACATTAATTCTGACGGAAGGTGTACATGATAAAGGGTGAAATACTGTCCAAATTGTATAAATGTTCGACAATAGCAGCCCCTGTTACATGCACAATATGATATAAACCAGCTGAAATAAATATTTACGAAAGAATAATTCCACAATAGTTGTGGCCATAAATCAAATTGAATCAAATGATTACGTTTTTCGATATAATAGCGTCTCTTTTACATGTGGTTATAATTTCCTTAAATATTTCAAGAAGAAAGGACAGTTTCTATTTTATTACGGTAAGTGAAATAGATCAAAGGAGCGAGTAATTATACCGTTAGACCAGTGATCGCTCATTTATGGAGGATACTGTATAAATGTTTGTTGTGTGTACAGCTGGATGGATCTACTGTACTATACTAAGAAATGGGCAAATTACTATCAAACACGTAAAAATTTGCGATCTATTGCGCAGCATATAGGCAAAATAACATGAGTAGGTGACAAGTATTTCCTTTATGCGGGGTTGATATTCACTTGACCAATGAGAAAGCGATAACTGCTACTGCTTCATTAATTGCAAATGCTAATTAAATCGTTTATAGCTTATTTACTGCTTATTTACTGTAAATTTTTAGTATAGAAATAATTGACACGGACTGAGACCGAATAATTTGTAGTATCGAAATACATATATAAGGAAATAGAAGGTGTATCGTGTGGGTTTTTCTCGGTTTATGAATGCGATTCTTGGTATTATGTGGAGCAAAAAATGTAAATACAATAACGGGATGACATTTATAATTGAGGAAGGCAGTCTGAAAAAATCCAACCAGTTACAAAAGTGTAAAGGGTTGGCCTACTCATGTGGTTTTAAATGTTGCACCTTTTGCACATGAAAAGTATACAATCCGATGTCATGAAAAATTCTGCATACCTTTGAATGTGAAAAGTTAACCTCAGCGCCTTCTTGTTTTCTTTTGGACAGAGTACGAACACTAGGAAGCATGCCAGTTTCCCGTGTTATTCGATGAGTACTACTAATTGTCTCAGAACTACGATTAGGACACCGACGGTAATTGTTCGACAATAGCAGCTTCCGCATTAACATTACTAACATCATATCGGTCTAGTGATAGATCGGTTGTCCTGTGCACACATGTCTAGCGCACCATTCACTAGAAAGTGTCTCGAAAATTTATTATATTTACGTTTTTGGCTCCACGTAAACTCAGGAATCATCTCCTTTAACCGGGGGAAAACCTAGTGATACACCCGGTATATGCTTTCCCTTTAGAAAAATATTTGTTAAAGATTGAGTTGTATGTGTTATTTTCTTCGTGTATTATGAATAACTCCGAAATAAAGGTATCTAGATATAGGATATGATATATGTAATACGTGTAAAATATAGGTACCATAAAAGCAGAATTTGTAATTGGATTTGTAGCCTGCGATTTATAATATGTGTTACTTGTTAAGGTCCGGTTCACTGGAAGTAATATTTATTTCAAATTTTTAGATGATGTTTTGCCATATCCAACCACACATTTTCGTCTTAATGTTCCATTTTGTCCATTATGTCTAATAGGCCACTCTCGCCAATCACCGTGCATATATGTACTTACGTATGTACATACACATACGTATGTACATACTTGTAATAGGTGTGGTTTTGCACCAGTTGAGCTGTATTTGTTGCTGTTTTGTTGTTGTTGTTGTCTTTCAGAATTCTTACTGTTGCCATAGCTACGTTTAACCTTTTAATTAAACGAAGTTTAACTGATAGTTAAACGTAGCTTAACTGCAAATTAAATGTACACTCTCTTTCTAAAGTAATGTTTCCCCCAGCCAACGGGTTCATATCAATAACGCTTTCCAATGGACGTACTCTAACCGTCGGGCGACCTCGGTTATAGCAATGCTGGGTAAACGAGGTCGCTTGACGGCTAGAGTACGTCCATTGGAAGACGTTATTGATAGGAAATCGTTGGCTGGGGAAGACATTACTTTAGAGAGTGTACATAGTTTAATTGGGAATAGAACGTAGTCTAGTAAAGAGGTTAAATACCAGAATATGATGAGAATGCCGGCAGTACTCAAGTCTTAGATTGCGGTTCGATATTACGACTGAATCTCTGTAGTTTCTTCTTAATCTCATTAGTTGGTTTTATAAATAAATAAATAAATGAAAACCTCTGTAAAAATATTGTTATTTTATTTAAGTTAAAAAACTCAAAGGAATGATTTTTGATATTTAAAAAAATTACAAAGAAATCAAAGGTGGCCTGCGATAGGGAGGAGTACTAAGCCCGGTTCTGTTTAATGTATTCATTGACGAAATACTAAAGGAATGTAAACCACACATGAAAAAACTAAGTGTGGGATACAGAAATCTAGAATCAATAGAACAAACGGAATGTATATTCGCAGATGATTTGGTCATTATGGCAAACACCGAAAAAGGGCTGCAAGACAACATAAACGTATGGAATAATATATTGAATAAATATGGCAGGAAAATAAACATAGCAAAGACAAGTGTGTTGACAGTAACAGACGGACAAGAAAAAGAACTAAATATAAAAATTAATAATGAGAGAATACAGCAAGTTGACCAAATTAAGTACTTGGGAGTAAAAATAGAGAGGAATGGGAACCATGACATGGATATAAACCATAGAATTAGGAAAACCAACAAATCTATACCATGCAATGAGACGAACATTCATACGAAAGAGAGGAATAACAAAGAAAACTAAGATGACGGTATATAGAACAATATTTAGGCCAATATTGACATACGGGAGCGAAACGTGGGTACTTTCAAAGAGAAATAAAAGCAGAATACAGGCGTTAGAGATAAAATTTCTGAGAGGTGTGAAAGGCATAACGAGAAAAGACAGAGTGAGAAATACTGACGTATGTACGTGATGAGCTACAAATAGAGTCCGTAATAGAATATATAGAAAGGAAACAACTAGGATGACACGATCGGTTCGTCCTTGGACCAGGTGACGCTTATGGAGATTTCCAGTATTTTGAAGGTTCTCAGGTAGTCAGGTAATATACTGCGGGAACGAACAGGCAACTGGATATCGCATTTTTCTTTTCAGGTAAATGAATTGGTTCTAGCGTTTCTCTACTGGTATTGTACCTAATATTTGACTTAATTTTTTTTTGTAGGTGATGTCAATTTGGGTTATCAGTACACGAAATTAGATGCCCGGAGCAAAATTTGGGACGTTTTTCAATCTTTATTGGAATTCCTGGCATTCCGTTTGTGGGATTTGGCTTCGCTAACTCAAACAAATGAAGATCGGATTAAAATTTCCAATTTCATAGAATTAATTTTTAAATTTATTTTTGGATTTCAGAATGGACATCAATGTAAATTAGCCTAAATACTAAGGGTAAATTAAATCTGTTTATTTCCGGTCTGATCTCTCTGGCGATGCTATTGCAGTTTCCAGCAATAAAATAAGATTTTTCTGGAAATCATCGAATGGATTATCTTCCTGACATTATTCTCGTCAATTTGGTATCTACCATGGAACCTATTATTTACCATTTAAACTCTAAGAGAATTTTTAGCTGATTTGCGTCAAGTGAAATTATTCTGTCTGTTACTGCTGATTTAGACTAATTTTATTTTATTTTTTACATCAAATTTTGGTACGCAAAAATAGATTTAACAAGTGATCGAAGAGATTTCCAAAACATTCTGTTTATTTGTTTTGAATTTTAGGAACCTTTCACCTAATAAGTAATTAATAAAGCGAGGAATATCTTTTATAAAGTTAAAACAGTCGCCGTAGATCGTTTTACGACTTCATGCGTATTTGTGCAGCAGGATATTAAAATTTGTATTTTACTTTTAAGAAAATGAATTTAAATATCTGAATGATAAATGTAGTACCTTGTTTTCAATAAATAGCGAAACCCACGTGATCTCTGACGTAAGCTGACGTAAATAATATGTTGGTAAAACAAATAATATCCCTAAGCTGTCTAACCGGTAACCGGATGGTAACCGGTCTTACTTGAAAGTTGCAAAATCGATATTTGACAGTTTTTATACGCCTCTGTTTACCTCATTGCTTTCATCTTTATTTTATTCCTGCATTTTCGTTAATTGTCATAAAAGTTTTTTTTTTAACTATCAGGAAATAATACCGTGTGTGCTTGGTAAGTTTGTAGCACATTAATTGTAATGACAATGAAAACAAGAATTGTCGTTTTAGATTATCATAATGTGTTTACACTGGAGTATGATGCCTTTACTTTAAAGCCACATTACAGAAGTGGTACACGAGATGATAATGGGAATTGGAATCATTCTGTACAAAGTTGTATTGAGCAATTCACTGAGGCGTTCCCAGAGTTTGATATTGATTACAATGCACTGAATCACCGCAGGGATATCATAATTCACCGTTTTGAAGATAGACATTGCATTTGCAAAAATAAACCTACTGGCAGACCTGCAAAGTTAAGCGAAGATGTCTTAAATGATATTCGTGAAAGACTGGAGCGTGGTCCACAGAAATCTGTACCAAAATTAGCCAAACAGGCAGGTATTAATTACATCTGTAAGAAGTCATTATTGTTCTATTTTCTTTTAGGACTTTCTGTCATTCTAGACCTGTCATAATGCACTTACAAGGCACCCTTTATAAATTAACAGTGGTACAACAATTACTTCCAACTGATTTTGAACGAAGGGTTATAATAATAATAATAATGTTCTCGACTTGACATTCTTTAGTGATAAAGCTTGATTCCATCTTTCCGGGTACATTAATTTACAGAACTACAGAACTTGGGCTACTGACAATCCTCATGAATTTGGCGAAACCAATTTACATCCCATAAAAATAGGAATTTGGGTAGCAGTGTCTAGGCGAAGAATTATTGGACCAATGTTTTCCATGGCACCATTACAGCTGAACGATACCGTGCCATATTAAAAGAATTCATACCACAACTAGACGATGATGAGCTACAACAAGGTTTCTTTCAACAAGATAATGCCCCCGCACACAGAGCTAGAGATACGCAGGAACATTTCCGACAATTTTTTGATGATAGACTATAAGCGAAAACTTATGGCCTCCACGCTTTCCAGACCTGACACCATTAGATTTTTATTTGTTGGGCAATTTAAAAAATAAAGTCTTCAGAAATAGATTACACAATTTAGAAGAACTTCAAGCAGCTATACGAGAAGGGATAAATAATATCTCCGTAGAAGAACTGCAAAATGTATTTGAAACGCAAA